>JAANSK020299368.1:0-10094 GCA_011763485.2 Isoetes engelmannii
GGGAGGGAGGGAGAATTGTTTATTTCCACCTATGGGGCCATCATGCCTATTAGATGTTTCAGTGAAAAAGTACATTTATCTCCGTCATACATTCTAGAGTGTACTCCCAGTTGGAGTAACACCTGTTTGTAATTCTTTATCAATACTGCTCTCAGGTCTTGTGCCACAATTATATATTTCCCTGTTATGCTACTTACACATGAGAAGAAATCTCGCAATGTTCTGGCCTTCAATCCAAGCTGATCCCGGAAATTCTGATATGTCGAGCAATGTAGGAGAAAATGTGCTTCATCTTCTATTTCATCCATTCCACGAACCTTGCAAGTGCGTTGTTCTCTGGGAAAATCCACCCACCTTCCCACTTCGATCCCTAAATGTTGTGAGCTCATATGGATTCGACAAATGGCATGTCTCTTTCCCATTGATATCGGATCCCTCAAGGCCATCAGCTCCAGCCCTGGGTTCATATTATTTTTGTACTCCATCATCTTACTGCCTGCATCTTGCCAAAGCTTATGTTTCATAGACATCCCTTTGTTTTGTATACCAGCAAGCGCATTGCCGCCACGGTTTTTCCCCAAGGGGGTTTTTTTGACCCGGGCCGTAATACGCTTGCTTTTTGTCTTGTACAGGTCCCATAGGCCAATTGGCTTCCGTGGACGATAAAATTTTATTCTATTCTGATATTGTCTCTCTCAAGAGGCATGTTTTTGATGTTCATCCCCCATTTAGTGAGCCATTTTTTAACCTCCTTGTACCACCCCTTAACTTCACTTTCTTGCCACGCTAAAAACGAAAAAATGTCACTTGGCATCATACGAACCTTACTGAAATAATAAAGGGTCTGAAATAGTGCTTCTCCCTCCAGTGACATCATACCTGTTTCACTAAGAAGGAACTCGTAGGCTGTTTGCATTTTTGTTCCTAGCTCTTACATCAAAAAAAAATTTCTGGATTTTTTCTACTCGCTTCCACATATCTAGAGACAGCCCTGACCCCGATATTTCACATTCGTACAACACTACCGCTTGGACAAGTGTCTTATATAACATCCTTTTGAGACCAAAGTCCATGATTTCTGCTTTTCTACATTTTCTCTGCATAGAAAAAAGTGCTCTAAGCCCACGGTTTGTCCTATGTTCCACTGTCATGTTCCACTTGTAATTCTGATCAACCATCAACCCTAAGTACTTATAGTTTATGGTAATCTCTATTCTTTCTCCCTTGTAGCGGATATCAAAATCTAATGATCTAGTGCCAAACTCTGTGATCTTAGTCTTACTTAGATTCACAACCATTTGCATTTTGTCACAAAAAGAAATAAGCACAAATATATGTCTTCGCATGTCTTTCTCGTTTCTGACAAACACTATTATGTCATCTGCATATAGGAGTAAAAAAATCACATACCCTTTTATCTGTGTCCCTTTGCCTCCATTCTGTAGGATCCATGACTCCAGCTCATCAATAACGATGCCAAACAAGGTGCACGAAAGCGGGCATCCTTGTTTCACCCCTATGTTGTTGTCAACACTCTCTTGGCATTGTTCAACCAGTGGGAAAGATAACTGTACACATACTTTTTCATGAGTTGGGATACTGCATGTCGGAGTTGCGCTGGAACCCCTATTCTTGTCAAGTTAGGAATCCACAGATAACTACAATGCAAAGTTTGTATATTGAATAGAACAAAAAACTTGGTTGGACATGCCCCAACGTAGCTTATATGCATAACAAGACACGACTCTTCATGAACTCATGCGACTCTCTAGATTAGCCTGCCATGTCATATAGTGACGTGGCTATAGGATGATGACGTGGAGGTTGACCATATTTACATATATCAACACCCTCCCTTAAACTACAACTGCATCATCCGAAATCGTCATGTCCAGGCTCATAAGTGAGCCATCGTTGGGTCCTTCGACATCCCCTTGTTTTCTTCCCAACAATCTTTGTTTTATGAACATTTATCAAACATCTCATAGTTTTCAATCTGTCTTTTAAGTTGCCACTATCCATTTTGTGGATGTATGATAAATCGTCCTCAGGCTTATTACAAATTGTTTGATTTGGATAGTAGTACTTCCCTCCCTCAATCTTAAGCAGTGATACCTTAAATTAAATTTCCTTATAGTCCAAAAAACAATAAGAACCTGCTTGAGATTGATGACGGTATCCAAATCTTCATTCATTTGCTTGGGTATTTCCTTCTCTGATATTGCCCCAACATATTTGTGAATAATCTGGTTGAGATCCAAGTCTGCATCAAGTGCCTCAAATATATTGCCTGTGAATTTGGCATCTGAATGTTCTAATTCCGCCTTCTTTGAAGCATTATAACCTTGCTTTTCTGTTTTATGGAGGCGAACAACTGCATCTATTCCTTCATATTTTGTTGATGTTAAACCTCCAACTCCAATCTATGATAACGCTGGATTCAAGACCTCCCTGGCAGCATCCTTTGTTCTATAATTAGAAACAATGGCAGTATTCTTAGCTCTGGCAGCAGAATCAGCAGCATTATTAAGGTCTTTTCTTCATCAACGGCATCTCTAGTCTTCTTGACTATGGCTTCCGTAAAAAATATCTGGCTAGTTTCGTTGTTCTTCCCTCACGACCTTTGCTCGGCCTAAAACACCATGGATTTGCACAATTTTGTAAGTGGGTCTGCTCCTTGTTATGCTAGGCCTCACCCTTGAGCTTTACAAATACTTCTGCGGCTCTGTCTTCGGTGGCAAACTCTGTCATGTTGATCTCAACTCCAACATCATCTGGAGGATTTTCAACGGCAATCTTGGTGACTGCTTCAATCTTCGTGATCTCATCAAGGTTTTGCACAAAATGCTCACAACCTTCAAAATGGGAGTTTTCTTCTTCTTTGAGGGTATGTATCTGCACTTCTCCAATGGCACCAAAATCAGAACGGCATGCTATCACCACCCCTGCCGAATTCTTCATTCAAACAACGGCCCCAACTTAGCCTTCAATGACTATTCACAGATCCTTCTCTTCAAGGGCCCTGCTCCATTTGCAACAATTCTTTATTGCCCATAGCGATTCATGTGGTGCAGTGAATTTAGACTTTAGAGAAGCCAACGAATTTGGGGCTTCATACTCCACTCCAATGACTTCATTATTACACAATTTCTTAGCAATGAGCCTTTCCTGAAATTAAGTCTTGGGCATCAATTTGTTGGGCAAAGGAATTCTTATTGAGGGTTGGGTCACCGGTTTGACCCTTTTCTTCCTGTGCACCTCCAACGGCTTCAGGCATCTCTAATATTGGGGTTTTCTTTGCCTCTTCTTCATGATCATTCTTAGTAAGTGTTGGGTTATCGACAGCATCTCTGCCATGATTCACTAAAGCCCTCTTTGTCTCCAACAAAAGGGCTTCGTTACTGGGCTTTTGGGATGCCAAGAGAGTTAAGCCTCCAGATTTGGCATTCCTTGATTCTTCTTTGGAAATTTAGGCTTCCGGAACTAAATTTTGTACTACCACCCCATCTTCTTCTAGATCGCATGTCGTAATAGAAAAACATGAAATTACACAGGTTTTGGTTTTGAATTTCAATACCTTCCATCGCTTTTTAGATCCCATGAAAAATTTTTTCTTTCTTGAGGGAGGAGGTTCTCCTACTTCCTCTCTCATTTCTGCTTCCCAAGATCGAATTAAGAGCATACAAGCTCTGATACCATGTCAAGTTAGGAATCCACAGATAACTACAATGCAAAGTTTGTATATTAAATAGAACAGAAAACTTGGTTGGACATGCCCCAACCGTAACTTACATGCATAACAAGACACGACTCTTCATGAACTCATGCGACTCTCTAGAATAGACTGCCATGTCATACATGACATGGCTATAGGATGATGAGGCGGAGGTTGACCATATTTACATATATCAACAATTCTTTTCATTCTCGTCCATAGGTCTCCTCGTCTTACTGTATCAAATGCTTTGGTCAAGTCTACAAAGAGAACGAAAAGAGCTTGCTCAGCTTCATTTACTCTTTCAAAAAATTCTCCCATATACCAAGAAAAGTTATGACCTACATCGGCTTAACATGTACTTCACTACAGAAATAAGGTAGATCCATTTTTTCTAGCCATTTCGCAATTTTTCCTTTTTTTTATTTTGATTTTCCCCTTTCACAATAGCAATAGGATCTTGAGTAGGATTTTCCGGTGGTGGATTTTGTGGAAGTGAATTATGAGGCGGAGGGTTTGAGGGAGGAGGAGGATTAACAGGTGGAAATTCACTTGGCAATGGAGGCAGATGGGCAATATTAGATAAGAATCCATATAATAAAGCTATCTGCTCTAATTTATGTTGATGATCTTCCGGATATGTAGTCATAGGTAAGGCTATCTGGGTTGAAATCTCCTTTGCAATAAAATCAGCAGTCATCAGAGCATGCTGATATCGGCTATCAGTAATACCGAAGCGGTAGGCCATTAGCACAGGTTCCTGAAGAATGGTCGTGCTCTGATACCAAATTGATACAATTCTAGAATATAAGCAGGGACGATAACGATAACTTCAAACAAAAGGCTCAACAATCTCCAATCCTTAAGAGATCAATCCATCCAACCGGGCTCAACCTGCAATAAATCCTTATCTTGCTAACACCCGATTCCACAAGATGGCTCTTGACAACGAAATCAAAAGCAGAAGGCTAAGTAAGTGATGATTCTGAAATCAGAGGGGTCTCTGGAATTTATACATGAAGGCCTTCTAAATGATTCTTCAACTCGCTAAGATAGAAAGGTAGAGAAGGCTAAATCGGGATCATTGACGGCTTGTTGGGATCTCCTGATCTAGATCCGTGATGGATCCATCAGTTTGGGAAGGACCTGCGCTGATATCAGTTAACGGAATCGCATCCCATTATCAGCCCATCTTATAATATTTAAAAGCATGGTTATTAATGGTTAACATTTAACTTGAACATTAAATGCCTAACCAATATGTCTTCATAAAATCTAGTGATGCTGAGCCACTCCCCCGAGCCGGTTAGCAACCGTAACAGATTGCCCCAAAAATAAAGAACTTGTTGAGTGCTTTCACTGTGAAGGGAAGGGTCATTATGCCAACAAATGTCCTAGTCCTAAAGTTAACACTAGAGGAAGGGGAAGAGGTGTTGGTTCCCATGCCAACAATGCATCTAGAGGAAAAGGTAAGAGCTGTGGCAGAAGGTCATCTTCTATCAATTACATTGAAGCAGTAAATGAAGAGGATGAAGAAACTGATGAGGATGCAGAGGTATGCAAACACAATGAAATTATGACAGTTTCCAGCTTAAATGATAAAGCTAATAGTGATATGCTAATTGTAGATAGTGAAGCGGAGAGCAGTCAAAGGGAGAGCATTTCCACAAATCGATTGAGGTGATGAGATGCCGGATTGATGTGAAATGCTGCTTGGGCTATCGGTTGATTAGAGTCTAAGTTTCAAGTTTTGATTGATCGTAATGTGTAGTGGTTCGCTGGGTGAACAGTAAAAAGGGAAACGATTCATTTTAATTTAAAGATACATATATTTCATAGTTCACTTTGCTGGAAATTAAAACTTGTACATTTTTTTCAAGCATATCTCTTACAAATCTTTCTGGGAAATAAAATAAAATTTCTTGGAAAAAGAGTTGGGAATCTTTATGGTTTTTTTTCAAGGGCATTTGCCTAGTGTGAATCTTGTTAAATGTCCATCGCTAAAATTGTGGCATTATAGGATGTGTCACATTAATGCTAGAAACATTGAGTTCTTGGTAAAGAAAAGGCTAATATCTGCAAGTGAAGAGAAGTTGAACAATTTTGTATCTGCAGGATGCCTTCTTGGTAAGCAAACAAGATTGTCGTTCTAAAGATCTTCAAAAAGAGAAAAATGGTTATTAGATTTGGTTCACACAAACCGTTGTGGTCCAATTAATGTCACGAATATGGCTAGGAGCAGATACTTCATGACATTCCTCGATGATTTCAGCAGAAAGGCAAAATGCTACTGCCTCAAAACTAAGGATCGAGCCTTTGATGCACTGGAACTTTATGTTGCTGAAGTACAACTAGAAACATGTAGAAAAGTGACGTACAGATGCTCAGATCGAGGAGGTGAATTTTTGTCTTATGAGTTCAAGAAGTACTGCGTTAATCTGGGAATCAACATAAGATTAACTTGCAGATATTCTCCTCAGCAAAATTGGGTGGCCGAAAGAAAGAATAGGACGTTGTTAAACAGAGTAAATTCAATGTTAAAGTTCTTTGGATTAGTTAATTATCTTTCGGATGAAGCTGTGAAGGAAGAAACTTATGTGTGCAGAACATTTACCATCTATAAGTACAAAGGGAATAGTCCCTGAGATGTTATGGTTTGGGAAAATCCCAACCTATAATGATTTCAGAGTGTATGGATGTCTTGCATTTGCTCGTGTGCCTGAGGAGATGAGAAAAACATTGGATAACCAAACATACATAACATATATGGTGGGCTATGATGATAACTCCAAGGATTATAGACTCTATGAGACAACCCAAGGAATTATTGTTATGAGTGGAGACGTTCTTTTTAATGAAGAACAATTCTATAAGGTAATTCCATATTAAATGCACCCAAATGAAATTAGAAAAGATGACGGAGGTGTTGATGGAGTTATTGAAGTGGAGAAGAATGACAATATATTTAAAAAAGAGGTTGTGAAGTCTACAAATATTCTTTATGATAGTGAAGATGACGATACTAACGGTGACACCTTGTAGCAAAGTCTTGTGCAGGATAATACTCACAGCATGCAGCAAAGTGATGTGCAGGTTCGTGTGCAAGCTGAAGAACATGGAAACTTACATGTTGATCAACGAAAGAGGAGAGGAAAAAGAACAGAAGTCGAAACTTTAAGAGATGAAACAATACGTTAGTGGAGTAGCATCGCAGGAATGAGTTTGGAAGGAGCAAGAGAATTCAGCATAACATTTGTGAGATACATAATCTTTTTTATGTTTTGCTTTTAGAAAATCCTGAGCTGCCAAAAAATTATCTGGAACTCAAGTGGAAATGACTCTAAACATTGGTTGGTTGCTATGCAAGAAGAAATGGATTCAAGTACTTATGAATTGGTCGACAAGCCTAAAGATAAGAATGTGATTGGAAATAATTGGGCGCTTAGAATAAAACCTGGAGTTGATGAGAATTCAGAGAAATTTAAAGCCAGACTAGTAGCTCAGGGATTTACACAATGAAAGGGACAAGATTTTGATGAAACATTTTCTTCACTAGTTAAAATAGACTGCTTAAGAATGCTGCTTGCTTTAGCAAATTCATGTGATTAGAAAATTCACCATATAGATGTCAGTACTACATTTCTTAATGCAAACTTAGAAAAAGAAATCTATCCAAAACAAGCACCAGGTTTCAAAGTTGGAGTAAGAAAGGTTTAGAAACTGAACATGGTTGTATATGGACTGAGACAATCTCCCAGAGAATGGTATAAATGCGTGGATGTTTATCTATAGGAGCAAGGTTTTGAAAAAATAAAATATGATGGGAATCTTTGTTGTTTGGGCGAGAAGGTTGTTAGATGAACTTGGTTTCTGCGAGAATGCTCCAACAGTCATGTTCTCTGATAGTACAAGTTGTATTGCTATGTCAAAAAACCCTGTACTGTATGAAAGATTAAAGCACATTGTGATGGAAGTTCATTAGTTGTAAGAGAAATGGTAAATAAGAATATTTGAAATTGTTATACGTGAACATTCTGGAACAGTTGGCAGACCTGTTAACAAAAGCTCTAGATTTAATGAGCTTAAAGCTATGTTGCAGTGCAGAGATATTACATGTAGGGGAAATTGTTAGAATTTGATCATGCAATATCTAGCTAGATGCTTGAGGACTTTATCAGAGAGAAAAAAATGAAAGGGTGCAACGTTGCATGTTATGTGAAGGAACAACCATTTAATTTCATCTTTCAATGGTTATATGAAGTGCTAAATATAAATTGATGTTATTTCTGGAAATAGGTTTTGCTTTGCATATAATATGCTTCCTACATGCACCTATTTGCTTGAATTTTTTGTCCTTTCCCACTTTTTATGTTCAAAAATATTTCTTGGCTGAGATTTGCCTTAAACCTCAAATTTCTGCCTTATTGTAGTAGAATTTTTGTAATCTTGATTGCTGCCCTTATAGAGGATCAGCATTACTGAATTCTTCTTTCTTTGATCCTTCTATGGATGCAAAAGTCTTTGCAATTCTGAAGCATGGCCAGGGATTAACCTGTGATTTTATTTGTGGCCCTAGCTTTGGTTATCCTTCTTATCTCAAAATTTCTTCTCAGATAATCTTTTCATGCAAGGATACTCCTTTGTTCCAAGCTATGTTAAATTTGAAACAGAAATCATTGATTCTTGGTTGGAAGAATTTGTTGGTAGCAGAAAACTCTCAGCCACAGGGATCTTTCGTGTAACACTGGGACTGGGCTGAAGAGAAAATCATTGTTAAGTTCTGCTTTCCAGTTCAAAAGGTGAATTTTGGGTATTTTCGATTCGTTGAATTCTAGGAATGTCTTGTTTCTACAATCTAGCAATTGGAGGTAATCTAGCTCATCAAATTAGTCAGCTTTTCTGCCTCTTCTTAACCTACTTTTTCCTGTTTTCTCGTCCATCCCCTGCTTTTCATTGAAAATTCTTGCCCCTTGTGTTTTCTCCTGCGAAATTATGAATGGGAACGTGAAAAACCCCTTAAACCTAAATCCTAAAACTCTTCCCTTTCTACATTACTTTCTGGCACTCCAAAAGGATGAATATCTGCCACATCCAAACCTTTGAAGATTACCAGTCTGTGTCTTTTCCAGATAGCCCAAAGCAACCATCTCCGATTTGGGACAATATTTCAAAAGATCCGAGTCTGCTTGGGTTTGTTCCTGAAATTGATCCTGCTACTGGCATCCCTGCTCCTTATGGAACTTCAAGGCCCACAAATGAGATAAATCAAGATGCGATTTGGGACAGAATTCTTCAACATGAACAACCCAACATATCTACAAAGCTCGTAATGGTTCATGGCATTTGTCTCAATTCTCCACTGGTTTTTGAAAAAATGAAATGTCTGTCCAACACTGTTGTCAGTGTGAAAATTAACAAACTGGAATTAGCATTGAAAAGCTCTGGTCTCATTTTCCTTTCGCTCCAAAAGGGTCTTGCTATTAATGTTGTTTATTGGCTTAGCTATCTTATGTCATGGTCGAATGTGGAAATCAAAGGTCTGCTAACTTCCTTTTACACAGTGGTACTCTTGTGAATATTTCCATTCTATCTTTCATCAAATGGAATCATAAACTTTCTACTGCTGACCTGAACAACTATTATGTGGCCTCAACCTCTCTCTATGGTCTATATCCTGTATTCTTTTAAAACTCTATTTAACTCTATTGGTACCTATGTCTCTACTGTTTATGCCACCCTACAAGCCTCATATTGCATATCTGCAACTTGACCTTACCAAAATCATTAATGTTGCAATTCCATTCATGGATTGCTTTGGTCAAAAAGTCTCCTTGGACCTTAGATGAAATAGCTTACCTCCAAATTGCTTAACTTGTGGTGCTAGACATTTCTGGTATGCAGATTGCAAAGAAAAGGGAAATAATTCAAAAGAAAATGCTAGGGTTCAAGCTTTGATGCCATGAAATCTGGAGGATCCTACTATTGTTTAGGGAAAGGTGGATACTCAAAATGTTCAAAATCCCTCTTAGAACAGAGTTAATGGCAATGTCAAAAGAATTGCTAAGAAAAGACTGAAAAGAGAACAGCAGAACATAACAGAATATGTCAATGAAAATGTTTCATCCTCTGATCCTTCGATGACTAACACAGAAAAGTATAACTTAAAAGACAAAGCAAAGATGACCTTTGCTCCCTGGAAAACAAAGAAATTCCGTTCTACTTTGTCTCAAATAGCTAGAGAAAAATGCTTTAATCAGAATCACACTAAATCAATATGGAATTTGTCAAACTAGATTATAGCCAAAGGTACAAGAGATTCATTAACTAAGAAAATTCAGACTAAGTACTCGTCACAAGCCAAAGAGTTGGGAAAACATAA
>JAANSK020299379.1:0-19609 GCA_011763485.2 Isoetes engelmannii
CCATCCACAATCCAACAAGAAACGTCGCCATTGTTCCCTCTCAAATCCTTGGATTACTTGGGATCCCCTACCACATCAATCAATTTCTGCCTCCACCATATTAAAATCACCAATCATAAACCAAGCAACATTACTTCCAAGTCTGAGTACCTTACTCCTCAAAGAAGCCCATAGAGAACCCCTTTGACTCGGTCGATTATGCGCATAAACGTTTACAATACCCCATTCCTGACCCTTGTCCTGCCATTTAACAATAAGCCAACGACCAAACTTATCAATCTGAGTAAATGTGACATCAATAGAAGACCTCCAAGCAGTGAAGACCCAAGCTTTAGAGGAATCAGCTGCCGCAATAAGAACAGTATATAATCACGACCCAGAATGGACGCCAACTTTTGTACATATTCTCTCCTACATTTGTGTTCTTGAAGGCAACAAAAATCCATAGAAAGTTTGGATAAATAGAGAGAGAGTCTGCTTCTTTTACTTGAGAAAGAAGCAATACCCCGAACATTCCATGACACAATATTCATAATACCGAGTTGGGATGTTCCACGTCCATACTCACTGCCTGCGTGTCTATCACTTCATCCCCATGAGATTCTGTAGGATCATCTGCCCAACAAGTCCTAATCAGTGGTAAGCGGGAGCCTCCTCTCTGTTCCACCATTCCATTGTGCATTGTAATCCTTGGCGGAGGAGAGCCTCCTCTCTACTCCATCCTCCCCATATATTGTGCAGCTCTACCATGAGTCTCTTTTGGCGAGGGAGAGCCCCCGCTCCGCTCTACCCTCCCATATGCCTCTTGTATGAAAATGACAGTCTGATGTGCATAGTGAGCATGTTTATTTCTGGCGGCTTTTTTCAAGCTGACTTTAGTGCATCCCGCCTGAGCTCTTTCTTGCCGCTCTTGTTCCAGTTGAATCGAGTGCAATTTGACAGTAGCAGCATCATCAAAAGGAGGGTCATGGGTCTCTATATGAGGGGAAGGAGCAGCAGAAGCCTGATTTGTTGTATTTGCATCAGACATGGGCAGAGAAGGAGGAGATGCGGGCTGTGTAGCAATATTGGGGATAGGAGTAGAAGGTGTGGCGGAAAGTTATGGGCATGTGATGGACAATGACAGGACGATCCCTCTTAGCTCAAAAGCTTGCAAACATTGCTCGTTGAGGAAATAAAAGAGCAAGCTGAGGACCATTAAGCAATTTCAAGTCAAACTTAAGAGACATCGGGCCACTTTTGGCATTGCATGACCAAGGGGAAGTGACACACAAATCTTTCCCCCATCAACAATGGAGTGGGCCAAATGGGTGCCCAAACTATTAGCAATGTTAATGAGGAACTCAGGGACCAACAAATCAGGAGGAAGATTAAAGTCTGAGAACCAGCAAGGCAATTTCAAAGCATTGAGCATGTTGGGATTAAAATCGGGGGAATAAGACTGGTACAACATATAATCGCTCCACATAGGATCAACTCCTCGTGCCAGTCGCCGGATAGGGCAGATTCACCTTTTTTGGCCATAACTTCTGCATCCGAGCTCGCTTTTTTGCGTGCTTGGGCTCGTTGGAAAGCTTGTGCAAAGGGCTTTCCATCAATGTGTGTTTTGGTAGGTTGCTTTTTGCATAAGGCAGCAGGATCTGGTCTGATACCTTTCGGCCATCTCCTTCTCGATGGTGACGAAGGTAGTATCTTCTCTATCTCCTTCTCAAGGATCCCTCAAAACCTCGATAGCAGAAGCCTCAAGGTGTTAGTTTGGTGCAACGAGAACATCCTGTGGTGAAAGAAAGCTTGATGCAAGAAGGTATGGATCTCTCTCATAGTGATTTTCCTCAATTGTCAGCTCGAGGTGTTCCCTCCACTGGTAATCGAGCAGATGTTCCCAGTACTTCTTTATCTCCTGTTGTTGCTCCTGATATTAGAATTCAATGTGATGGTGCTTCTAGCCCCCCAGCTTCCATAGCTGTGGCTCCAGCTTCTGCATTACCATGGAGGTCTGGTAATTCAGTCACTCGGGTAACTATGGAATGTTTTAGTGATTGGATTAAGAAAGATTTATCCGCTGCTATTTCTTCTTCCCGTGTTTCAGGTGCTATTGACTTGATGATTCAAGAAAATAGGAGAGATATTGGTTCCTTATTCGAAGAGCTTTTAGCACGTGAGGCTCAGCTTGATTTTACATTACCACCAGTGGAGGTGTTCTATGAAGCTGAGGTATGTAGAGACACCCTTAAGGCTTCTGGATATCATGTGGTGGAAATTGATCATGATCTTCATAAGAAATGCATTGGTAATCTGATGTCATTTGGAGTGGTGGACCGGTATACTGGTGTATATCTGGATGTTAGAAAGCTTGGATACTGGTTAATAGGTCATCTTCGAAGAATTGGACTTCCTGGCTATCGCACACTGAAAACGTTAAATAAATTTTTTTTCCTGATTGTTTTTGATGATGCTACTGTAACAGACCAGTTGGTGGCACGAGGAGTTGATCCTATGTGGAGCGATTATATATTGTACCAGTCTTATTCCTCAGGTTTTAATCCCAACATGCTCAACACGTACATCATTTTCAACAATCTTTCTTTACTTATTAACTACAGAAGCATGAAAAGCAGTTAACCTCTTCATTCTCATTTGCTTCCTCATCCTCTTCAAAATCTGCTTGCACTTCCTTTGCAAGATTGACACTTGGATTTTTCTTATTAAATCACCTCCCTTTTGAAGCAAATCTGCACCTGTCACTACCACCTGCACCCTTGTTTTTATCTCTACCAAACTCTTTCGATGTAAAACACTTTACAACAAAGTGGCTTTTGCCTCCACAATTGCAACATTCACTATCTTTCAACTTAGGGCAATTAATCTTCAAATGACCATACATATTGCACAAGAAACAAGGTCCTATTTTACCTCTACTGCTGCTTTCTCCTCTTCCTCGGTTGTTACCTCCTCTAGACCTCTGATGCTTGGTAGTGTACAGGACCTTTGTTGCCTTGTCATCCTCACTAAGCAATATCTTTTTCTAAGATTTAGATCTGATCATCTCTTCTGCTTCATCCCTAGTCTTTGCAACCCATCTAACAAATACTGAAAGCTCTTTAAATTTGTTAAAGTTGCTGGCCATAGAAAGTACTTATTCTGCACGGAGTATGGTACTCCAACTCCTTCTAAATCTGAGATTATAGAATCAAATTTTGAGAAATATTTATTCAAATCATCCTTTTCGTCATACATCATTCTTATTCTAGCACATCAATCTAAGTGGATGATTTGCTTTGGAACTTTGTGAGCAAGTACTGCCACATTTGCCTTGGTGTTTTATATTTGAGCTTCAGCAAAATAGAAGTACCTACTTTGCTGCAAATAATCCCCTTGGCTTCCTTGAGTTTTGTGGCTTTAGATTTATCCACAAATCTACTTCCACTTTCAATAGCAGTATTTATAGCACCTGTAGCAGCATTAGCACTAGTGCTTCCTTATGGAGAATTCACAGTAGCAACGCTCCCTGTAACAGTGCTGGTTACCACTATTTCATGGTCATTGATATCTTCATTAATAGACCTTAGATCTTCTACTCCCAACACCCTTTGCATTTTATCTTTCTAAACCTGGAACCCTGGTCCTCCCTCATATTCATCAATTGTATTCAGTATAGAAGCTCCAAACCGTGATGCCATATGAAACATTTACCAAATCTTGAATTTACAAATAATTTCTCTAGTTAAGGTCTTTCGGTGACAAGTTAATTAGAAGAAATAGATGCAAAGAAAAATTTCCAATGGTCTATGAAAAGCATGATTTGAATTATTTCAAGAGTTACTATTCATAGGCATCAAATCACAATGACTTCCATTCACTTTAACTGATAGGATTTATATTTCTAGCAAAAGCATTGATGTCTACTCTCCACCAACCCAAGCACAGTATCCGTGAATCACCCATCGACTTCCAAGCTTTTTACACCTGCATTTGGCATCGGGTCGGTAGAAGACGTTCCGCGATATCCTGTTCAAACTTTCCTTATATGACCTTGTATAATTGGAACAAGGTTATTCAACCTTCATGCTTTCTACAAATAGCACTTTCTTATCTACAAGGATTTGCCTAAGGTTCTTAAGATTTTCCCATTAACTTCTAGCATCATATGACATTAACCTTCTAACACTTGAGATAGCATTCAAAATAGTAAGTAAAAATTTAATATTTGAAGCTGACATTGTGAAGAGCCAGACATGGGATAAAAAGCAGGTCGAGGAATTTTCAAGAAAGTAGGAACCTCTGTGCAATCAATCCAAGTATGGAATGTAACTATTTTGCTATATAAAGGTGATTACTATGTTATATCCAAGCCCAACATAATTGATGGTTTAATAGGCTAACGATAAGGATAGATAAATGTCGGGACAATTATAAGATTGGATCAGATGACATAGATGAGATGGAAAGTTGTTACAAATTTAAAATGACTTCTACAGGGCCAGGTTCTGGTGTCAACCTGGTGAATAAGGATGAGGTCTGGTGGTGATCTTGGAGAATCATGGGTACATTTTGACCACGTAAAGCGAATAAGTGGGTGGACAACATTGGCTTGCCATGTTTATGATCCAGGGTCCATCATCTCTCTCTCCAATTGTTGGTTTCAATCAATCCAACTACTAATGCATTTCCATTACATGTAGGACACGATCTCTAACCATAGCCACATGTGAGATCAGAGGATTGTCTGGCCCAACAGAAATTTTAGGAAAAAATAAATAAGATCATAGTTTCAAAGGGTTTCCAACCTGCTCAATTTCATGGAAAATGACGCACAAGCAAATTAGAATGCAATTCGATAAGTATATAACAAGGATCAGGAGATGACTGGTCAAGAGAGGCCTTGTGTCTTCCATTTTCATCAATGCCTAAACAACATACAAACAAGTACGTAGTTGAAGAGCTCAGATCAGCCATCCTTGTTAGAAAATGGAAAAAATGTGTGATAGTAAAGAAAGTTGAGTCAGTTCATAAAGAAATCATTTGACTGGTGGCCAGGTAAAGTTTTTGGAAGTAATATGCCTTGTCTAGCCAGCTGGTTATCTTGGTGGCATCACAGGGTTTCTAGATGGGGTGATTACATGATATCAAAAAAAGACATTAGTGCGTCGATTCACATACCTAGTACTAATCTTTCTGAGTCAAGACATGGAAGTTGGTTGATAGCGACCAGGTATAAACATACCTTGAATCTTTATGATGCATACCTCTTTGATCTAACTGAGGTTGTACTACAATGCGCCAAACTAAATGACAGATATTATGATGGCGCTGGGCCAGGTGTGACAGCCATGATGGCACGATTAAGTTCAACCACCAATAGTGGTATTTCCCCCTAGAAAATGTCTTGATGTCGTTCATGCTAAAACTATTAGATGCGGTCTCCCAACTTGTCCACCAACCTCTGGTGGAAATGATAAAAGCAATTTTATAAAGATGTAGATCTTCAGTTGAGTACAACAATAGTAATTCTGGTTCTCACCGACCAGACATATTTGCTTATAATCATCCAAGATTTGTAGTGGATGATGTTTGTATTAGAGTCACACACAATCACTTTAACCTTAGAACTTCACACCTTGATCAATGAGATCAAGTTATCAAACTCCAAATTCCAAATTCAAATAGTATGGCATTCTCAATTCAAACAACTTATATTATAGTCACTCAATCAAAATTCAACCATTAACTTAACATTCATATGGTACTGTAGCAATGGGATTGCGAAAAACACTGTAGCACAAAATAACCTTCAAAGATCGAACTGGAGGTCGTGTTCCTCATGTATATTCATGACTCAATTGCTGTACAGATCATTTACATCATTCTTGTTTATTTATCTAGGAATTCTCGACGGTTTTGCAGTCGGTCGAGGAATCCGTGTCCTTGACTTTGGATAGTTCTATTTTAAATAAACTTTTGGCTCGAATTTATCTCCACCTCACCTATATATAAACAAGGCAATATTGAACCTTTACCATTTGGGTTCAACATAATTTAGGTGCAACCTAGTCACTATTAGGATAACCTTTACCAACCTTTGTGGCATAGGTTAAACTTTGCAACACCCTAGAAGAATTTGATCTGCCAACTCTACATGTCTCAGTTCAAGCAAGTATAAATGTTGTGGCTATGATTATGCAATGACCTTAAATTTCTAACATTCCTCCTTCATTGCATAATCTGTTACTTCCAGCAATGTTCTGAACTGTACAAATTTTCATTCTGAACCCTTTGGTAAATATATCTACTCTTTGATATGATGTGTTGACATACCTCATTTTAATGTACCCTTTTGATGCCAAGTCTCTGATAAAATGTATATTCAGCTCAATGTATTTAATTCTCTCATGATCTACTGGATTTTTCACAACGGCTATGCAACTTTGACTGTCAGTAAATATGTTTGTGGGACCAGTTTGCTTGCAGTCTAATTCTTCCAGTAGTCTTCTGAGCCAGCATATTTTTTTGGCCACTAGTGAAGAAGCTGCATATTCTGCTTCAGCAGAAGACATAGCTATAGCACTTTGTTTTTTGCATCTCCAAGTTATTGCACCTCCTGCCAAGAATACAACATAACCAGAGGTTGACTTCCTTGAGCTCAAATCCCCACCCCAATCTGCGTCACTGAAAGCGTACAAGTTGAGGTCAGTAGAATTATATGTGATCCCAAAATCTTTAGTGCCTTTAAGGTATTTTAACACTCTTTTTCCTGCTTGCTAATGCTCCTTACTTGGGCCATTGCATCTTCTGCTTAATATATTTACAATGTATGAAATATCTGGCCTACTATTGTTTGCAAGATACAACAAACAACCTACTAGAGCTCTGTATGAAGTCTGTTCCATATCCTGCTTATCTTTGTTTATAATAAGTGTATCTGTTGTAAGCCTGTGTCCCGGCACCACTGGAGTTCTGACTGTATATGCATCCTTCATATTAAATCTTTCCAGCATATTCTCAATATGCTGCTCTGTTCTTTCTATCCCCTATAATTTCAATTCCTAGAAATTGTTTCAAGTCTCCCAAATCTGTCATCTTAAACCTTGCTTGCAAGATGTTTTTACATATATTCAGAACTTTGACATTGCTTGCAGCCATAATGCAATCGTCCACATACAAGGCTGATGTAATTCTAAATCCAATGCATTTGCTAGTCCAATCAACACCCTAATGCTTGTCAACTTAACTATTGGGGAATATGTATCTTCATAGTATATCCCCTTTTTTTGAGTAAATCCCTGAGCAACCAAAACGAGCTTTATGCTTTCTAGTTCCATCAGCTCCTATCTTAATCTTATAGATCCATTTGCTCCCAATTATATTTTGATTTTTAGGTTGATCAACAACCTCATATGTTTCAGTATCCACAAAGGATTTCAACTCATCATCCATAGCTTCTTTCCATTTTTCCTTTTTTGGATTGTGCAATGCTCTGTCTACTGTTTTTGGAATGTGTTCATCTTCTATTAGTGCCATTATTTGCTCATATTCCTCCTCTTGAGCTTGTATTCTTCTGCTTCTGCCTAGGTAGTCCATTCCATACAACTCATCATTGATATTGGCTTCTTCAACAAGTTTCTCTGCCTGTGTTTTCCTTCTCTTCACAGACTTTTGTCCTCTGGCATCTGTTTTAGTTTGAGTCCCAATGTTTGTTTCTTCATTGTTGTTCTTGTCAGGCACACCTTCATCACCTGTATCTATTTCATCATTTGAATCAAGGTCCACATTTTTGTTTCAACACTTTCAGTCCTTACTGTTGTATTCTTCTATTTTATTTGATTTTATTGAATTTGTCTTTATATAGAACATCCTCAACAAAGACTACATCTCGGCTTATAACAATGTTTTCTGCCAGAGGATCATAAATTCTGTATCCATTACATTCATAGTCATATCCCACAAGATAACCTATTTCTGCTTTATCATCTAGCTTCTTCCTCAGTTCAGTAGGCACATGGCTATACACTAAGCATCCATAAGCTTTGAATTTCTCAATATTAAGATCAGAATCTTTCCCTGACCAAACAAGTTCTGGAATATTTTCTTACAGACTTGAAGTAGGCAACTTGTTTTGAAGTAATATTGCAGTTTGTAAAGCTTCTTCCCACAAGAAATTTGGCAGGCCACTATTCTTAATCACGGATCTAACTGCATCCGTTAGAGTTCTATTTCTTCTTTCTGCTACTCCATTCTGTTGAGGACTACATCTACAAGTAAGGTTTCTCTTTATTCCATTTTCAATACAAAAGAGTCTGAATTTTGATGACAAATATTTTTTCCCTCTGTCTGACCTTACACACTTGACCTTTTTTCCTGTCTCTCTTTCCATCTCTGATACATAAGGCTTGAATGCACTTAAGGCCTGGGATTTCCTTTGCAAGCAATAACACTTAGATTTTCTAGAGTAATCATCTACAAAGGAGATAAAGTACCTTTTATTAGTTCTGCTCCTCACGTTCAATGGTCCACATAAGCCTGTGTACCAGCTCCAACACCTCTTTGGCTCTAGTCTTTGTGAAAAGGAAACCTATTCAACTTTCCCAAAACACACCCTTCATACATGTATTTTTGTGAATCTGCATTATGACACTGAATCCACCCTTTCTTTATCAAATATTTGATGTTATTTTGATGAGTGTGGGCCAATCTATTGTGCCACAGTCCAAAATCAGAAATATTCAAAGTGTTTATTTCATTTGAAACCACATTATCCATCTGGAATAACTTTCCCACACGTTTGGCAATAAATTTTCTTTCATTTCCAAGGAAGATAGTACAAACTTTAGAGTAAAAAAGGACTCCAAAACCAGGATCAACTAACTGACTGACAGAAATCAAGTTCCTAATTATGCTTGGAACACAAAGTACATGCTCTACATCAACTATATTTCCTTCCAAATCCAGCAACTGCAATAAGCCCCTTCCTTCAATAGATTGCAAAGCCCCAATTCCAACTTGAACACTTTTGTTGCATGTGTTGGATACCTTCTTGAGCAGATCAGTAGACTGAATTGCTGATCTTTCAACTCCACTATCAACTACAAGAGG
The DNA here is from genome assembly GCA_011763485.2 of Isoetes engelmannii. NCBI lineage: Eukaryota > Viridiplantae > Streptophyta > Lycopodiopsida > Isoetales > Isoetaceae > Isoetes > Isoetes engelmannii. The sequence continues at coordinate 9,091 of JAANSK020299379.1, forward strand.
ATTTGAAGATTTATTAGCATCTATTTTGCCTTTAAGAACATCAAATTGACCACCTACCTCATCCTCATCTTCTGTAGGATTCTTTTCTCCTTCTTCATCAAGTTCTTTTGCAATATATGCTCCGTTTGCAGATCCTCTTTCCCTTCGTCCCCTTGTGCTTGATCTTCCTCCTCTGCTAGTACTTCCCTTATTTCTTTTATAATCCTTAAGAGTAGGGCATTTTGTAGCCAGATGCCCTCTCCCACCACAAGTATAATAGTTGAATTCCTTTTTTAACTTAGGACAATTATTTTTGAAGTGACCTGTCTCATGGCAATAGAAGCAAACATTTTTCTCAGTTCCACTTTTGCCCCTTTTTCCATTATACAAAATTTTAGTCCCTTCACTTTCATTTCCTTTAGCAATCTTCATTTGTTCTAGTCCAGTTCTCAGAATATTTTCAGCATCATCTCTTGATTTTGCTACATTTCTTATCCTAGCATGTTTCCAGGTATCCTAGCTGTTCATTATCAACAACAGCCCTAGCTATAGCTAGGACCTGGAATATAACTGTCAAGTCTACTCCAGCAGCTCCCAAATCGGCTACTATATTATCAGATCTGTTAAAGAACTCAGAATGTCCCCCTCCTCATGCAACTTAAGATTTCTAAGTTCATTATCAAGCAAATCAATCTGAGAAGAAGTTTTTTCCTCATAATGTTTTGGAAGATAGATCCACATTTCCTTTGGAGTTTTATTTTTTAGTTCCAGTCTAATAGTAGCACTGATCTTTGAGGAAATAATTCCTTGAGCCTCTTTGATTTTTGCATATTCAGTCTTGCCTGCTCTGGCGCTTGTTTCTGCTGAAGTCACCTCTTCTGCACCCTCATCAGTATTTGATGCACCTACACCTGCAGCATTAGAACCACCTGCAACAGACCTAGCCACTGTTCTTACAACAATATTAGTCTGAACAATTGTTTCCTCTAAAGGATCCACTAAATCCCAAAGATCTTCAACTTCCAGAATATGTTTGATGGCGTCCTTCCAAACTTAGAAGCCTGACCCTCCCTTCTACACATCAATGCTGCTCAATAAGCTAGCTCCAAAACGACCAGACATCTTGTGCAAATCTCAAATTAGAGCTCTGATACCAAATGTTAGTATTAGAGACACACACAATCACTTTAACCTTAGAACTTCACACCTTGATCAATGAGATCAAGTTATCAAACTCCAAATTCCAAATTCAAATTCAAATCTATGGCATTCCCAATTCAAACACCTTATATTATAGTCACTCAATCAAAATTCAACCATTAACTTAATATTCATATGGTACGTACTGTAGCAATGGGATTGCGAAAAACACTGTAGCGCAAAATAACCTTCAAAGATCGAACTGGAGGTCGTGTTCCTCCTGTATATTCATGTCTCAATTGCCGTACATATCGTTTACATCATTCTTGTTTAGTTATCTAGAATTCCCGACGATTTTGCAGTCGGTCGAGGAATCCGTGTCCTCATCTTTGGATAGTTATATTTTGAATAAACTTTTGGCTCGAATTTATCTCCACCTCACCTATATATAAACAAGGCAATATTGAACCTTTACCATTTGGGTTCAACATAATTTAGGTGCAACCTAGTCACCATTAAGATAGCCTCTACCAAGCTTTGTGGCATAGGTTAAACTTTGCAACACCCTAGAAGAATTTGCACCTTGCATGTTCCTACTCAAACATTTGATCTGCCAACTCTACATGTCTCAGTTCAAGCAAGTATAAATGTTCTGGCTATGATTATGCAATGACCTTAAATCTCTAATAGATGATGATACAAGGAAGACACTGGACTTTGGAATTATGTTCGAAGTCTCTGAAATACAGGTAGAAGATAACTATTGGGCAATTAGACACACAAATGCTACAACCAGAGCTCATTGTTAGGGTCTAAAAGAGATATAGGATAAGAAGTACAATGCCTCTATAAATTTTGGTCCTCATGCAGCAGCTGCTCCAAGTTACTATGGCACAATTGTACATCCCAAAGGGCAAAGTAGGCAGTGGATATGGTTTTGTCAAGATCACATGGCACATACTTGGAATTTCAAAAAGTTTCTTTTAGATGTACCTGAACGACCTACGGATTGGCCAACGTTGAAAGGGGTCAATTTGACCGAGGCAAAACTAAGAAGGCTAGAAAAAGGAGGATACAACATTTGGGATGTTATGCCTACCATAGACATGCCATCAACTCAGGCACAATAAGAAACTGCTAAAGGTATCATGCTCAGGTTTGGAAAAAGTATGTACAAGCAAAAGCAATTAGCACATAATGCCATGGCCAGATTAGATGATGCCCTGCATATAGAAGCTAATGTGGAGATGTTAGAGGTGATCGTACCTTCACATCATTTGAGTGGCCCTTGTCTTGACATTTGGACTCCCTGCATTCATCAAATGTAAAATCTGCCATAATTCTTGCTAAGTGACAGAAGCACCAACTCTTGTTAAGTCTTTTTCCAACTCTTTATGCTTCAATATTGTGTTTTGGGAAGTCCTCAGCTTCATGATCAGTCCTCCTAAAGTTTATGCTACAAATTTGTGTTTCGAAGGGAAAATAGACATACCTTAACCCCACCCAGTGGGCTAACAGAAGGAAGGACCTTTCCAGCTTTGGAAGATCTGAGTTCAATACAATAGAAAGTATGAGCTCTAAATTATCTACAACATAAAGGGCAGCTGAAATTCAAACCGGAGATATGAAAAACAGCATGCAAATCTTCTTACCACATCTGCAAAAATTGCCCCTATTGGATCGCCCTGCTAGATTGCAGGTCCAAGCCTAGAATACGAGTTGTGGGTTTTGGGTTTTTGAGGGTTTTTTTTACATGTCAAAAATTTTGTGTACAACACAAAAATGTTAGATGTCACCATATATTGAAGCACATGTTTGAGATACTATTAGAGGTAAAGCCAACTCTAATTTTGTTAGATGTTAAAGCTAGCAAATTGAGCATATGTGTCCTGCAATTTAGCACAATATTACACATTACTTTTGAGAAAGATGTGCATGAGAGTTGAACCTCTTAGGAAAAAGGTACATTCCTATGAAAAAAGCACCTTAAAGGGTCCAGCGATTAGCAGTAAGAAATTGCAATTCTAGGCAGCAAATAAAGCTGTTATAAGAGGCATGATTAACAAATTAGCTAGTTAACTTGAATTTGCAAAAATAAAAACCATAAAACCCTGAGAAGATAAAACTTCCAAAAATATATAGTCTTACGCACATGAAGGAGAGCATATAACTTCGTTTGAAAATTGAGTCCTTTATTTCATTGATTGATAATTGAGCAGAGGTGTTTGATCCAACCTCTGTAGGATAGATAAAGGCCATAAAGGCATATACATTGCATATCTTGATGCGGGGTTTTTAGAATTAAAGTTCCAAGAATTTTTGCTAGAAAGTTGATTGTTATCCCTGTTTGCACTAACTAACACATGGCTCCCAGGGGTTTTAGCTCACTATACAGGGATATGCCATGTGCGTTACTAGGGTTCCAAAAAACCCCTTCGTATACAAAATTTCTCTAAGAAAACCCCATATGATACGTTCTATTGTTTCCAACTTTTGTCTACCCCATATCATATTATCATATTTTTTGTAGTGTCAATGATCCTTCTCGTATAAATACAAAACATATCGTAATACATGACATACTCCTTATCGTATAAATATTGCAAATGAATTGTGGATAATATATTAAAACAAACTAAAGAGTTAAAGAATGATTGTTTCAAGTATGAGTATTTATTGAAAAGGTTTTCATGATCTTAAGTTAACATATAACTTAAAGATTTGTAGGTGTATATGAATCTATAATGTTCCAAGAACTACTTGAAATGCAAAGTGATCCACTCCTTCTACAATGGCCTTCACAGAAACTTGCAAAATCTTAAGCACATCTTCGAGAAGACACATCTTAAGCACTCAAAACCAAACATTCACTTCACTTTATTTTTATTTGTTTTGGAGTTTTTCCATCCGTTGTACTTTGTTTATCTCCTAGACCATAGGGTCTCCATGAGATGTGAAGAAAAAAATCAAAAGTGCCCATGAGACAATAAGATGGAAGTTCCTGAGGATGCTATCAGTAAAGGCTAGCTTTTGAGATGACCATGGGAATTGAATTACTTGAGTGGCAGATAGGGCTTGTTAGCACATCTTGTTTACATGATTTGACTTCAATTTTCTAGTGTTGTCATTGCAGTAAAGTCTAATATCCTTGCAAATTTTAGGGTTTCAGGTCGATTTATTTGTGTGCAGTAGTTTAAGTGTGATAATAAGATAATCAATCAACAATATCATTATGGAATCAAAATGCCATGCCATTTGTATAATTCTACCATAACCATCTTCTCCTAAATTTTATATTTCCAATAATGTTGAATTTATCGTCCTGAGAACCTAGCGTTAGAATACGGATAATGGCGACAAATTCATGTAAGCCATCAGGTCTTGGTTTAGTGTATTTTTCATTTATGACCGCACATGTTTTTTGGCGTTTCTTCTACGTGTCCGCATCTACTGACCTACCAAACATACATCAACGATACCCACCTCCTTTAAAAGCCATTCTGACATGAAAGACTTCTCATTTTCTTCAAGCTTTATGCATCCAACATCTACGATCCCTATTGTAGAGCATTAAAATCAACTGAGTATTCAACAACGAAAAGATCAAGTACCATGGCGGATGAAACTTTGTAGTTATGTATAGCCATCAATGTATACCATAAAATGCCTATAGCAAGGTGACATATTGAGAGCAAAGACACCGAGCTTGTGCCATTTCATACACAATTCACTTGGTAGAAAGACAATTTGAGGGAAGAAAATTCCAAAACCATGAAGTGCTATATTCCCATTGTCTTCATTTGCCAAACATGACAATTGAATCAATACGAGAAGAAACAAAATTGCAAAGGACGGGTTTTGCTAGAGTAGTGAAGGAGTAGGTCAGATGATAGAGTATTTGTGTTTAATTAGAAGAACGACTGGGAAGTAGACGTCAGGTAAAAAGCGGGTTAGTTACGTCAGAGGAGGCACCTAATTGAAGTAACAACATGCGGGTAATTAGGAATGGGAGGAGAATAAGAAGTAGGTGCCAGAGAAAAATGAGAGGAGTTTGTAGACTTAAGAGGGAATGAGTCATTGTCAGGATGTAGGGAAGACAATAATAAGGTGTAGGGAAGACAATAATAAGGGGGCAATAAACACAAAGGGGGGAACAAGACAGGGAACAAAAGACAGGTGAAGAAAAATAAAACAAAGGGTTAGATAGATAGATGGTATTTTAAAGGCTTAGAATTGAATCGAATTAAAAGGTGGGTTTGGTTAGGGTAGGTAACTTATTCTAAGGGGGGTGACATTTGACACAAGGTTTCGTTAAGATGAGAGAGGTAGACTAGTGTCCCTGTTGTGCAGTTGCAGGAATATATGCTGATAAGGGATAATAATGGGAGGGTGGGCAGATCATTCTTGCACGAGCAAGCGATTTTAGCTCTTTACTGTCTTAATTCCGGTATTGGGTTGGCATGAATGGAGAAGATTTGTCGAAGAATCTCAAAAACGACAGGTCTGGGTCTGTCCAATTGGGAAGCACTGTTTGAAGCAAGGATCTTGAGGAGATGATGCCTTGTGCTTTGGCAAGGTAAGTATTAAACTGGGTATATATATATGCGAGGCTGTGCTGATTTGGTGGTGAAGGATGGCTATGGCGGTGTGTCTGAATGGAGGAGATCCGGCGTCGTTGTGTGTTTCCGGGAAGCGGAAAAGGCGCCCCGCAGGAACGCCAGGTATAGATAGATGGATAGATAGATAGATATATAGAGAAAACTGAAAATTTTCAGTTTCTGGTTAATTGGGTGGTGATTAAAAAAATGATTAAGGTGCTTGAATTCTGCGCCCTGTTGTGCAGATCCCGACGCGGAGGTCGTTGCATTGTCGCCCAAGACTCTGATGGAATCAGACAGGTATGTTTGCGAGATATGCAACCAAGGGTTTCAGAGGGATCAGAATCTGCAGATGCATAGGCGGAGGCACAAGGTGCCCTGGAAGCTGCTGAAGCGGCCTCCGTCGGAAGTAAAAAAGAGAGTGTATGTCTGCCCGGATCCTTCCTGCCTTCATCACGATCCTTGCCATGCTCTCGGCGATCTCGTCGGAATCAAGAAGCATTTCCGTCGGAAGCATTCTACTGAAAAACAGTGGCGCTGTGACAAGTGTTCTAAGGGCTATGCTGTTCAATCTGACTTCAAGGCCCATGTTAAGACTTGCGGTACCCGCGGACACTGCTGTGTCTGTGGTCGAGTGTTCTCCAGGTGAGAGAAAGCATTTTTTTTACGTCATACCATTTTTTTCAACATCCCTCTTAGCAACGTGAGAACAGGATCTGTCAATGTTTTTTCTCTTTAATGTTATGTCCATGTTGTTCTTCAAAGTTGTTTCTGTTCTTCACGAGAAAAAACAGGTATCAATGTTTTTTCTAGTGTTTTACTCGGATTATGAGCCACGAGAAAACTGGATATGTCAATGTCTTCTTCTAGTGTTTTACTCTGATTGATTGCACGAGAGAACAGGATAGGATATGTCAATGTTTTTATCAGTCTTTCTGATGGCAGCATTGCACTGCAGTTCCTTTTCCTCCTCACTCGTTTCTGTAACACTATTATTCTTTTAATACATTGGTGACTCAGTTCTTCATTGCAATATATATATTTATGTGTTTTTTTCTTTGCAGAGTGGAGAGTTTTATCGAACACCAAGACTCCTGCCCAGTTGCCAAGCATAAGTCTTCCTTCTACTCATCCCAGCCATCTCTGGAGCTCTCCATCGACAGCCCTAACGCTTCCGGCGATGCTCTGTCTTCGTCTGTAATCACAGAAATCAGCCTCCGTCCTCCTGCGCAATCCAAACCCACTCATCCAACGTGGTCGTTCCAACAACGGGAGCTTCAATTTCTGCCTCCAACTCCAAACCCACACCAAATCCACTCCGATCCATCGGCAGATCTTCGCCTGTCAATCTCCAGCCCAAGCTACATGAAGGGGGCTTCGTGTATGCAATTACAGCTTCAAGCTCCAGCTCCGGATGCCGATCTCAACTTATCTCTGCAGCTCAGAAGCAGAACCAAATCGTCTGATATAATTACTCCTGCTCGTGCTTCCGAAATTCAATTCTGGCCCTGCACCAAGGACCAAGTCCAGGACTTCTTCATCGGATCCAAAAAAAACAAAGAGCTCATCGTCAAGGAAGATTTCTCGCAATTCAGAGACCAATGGCTCCAAATATCGCCCAAATCTATCCGATCCTCGCCTTTTGGATCCGCCAGATTGCATCCATATATGAAGCTCCATAGCCCCCACAGAGATCTCTAGTCAATTTTTTTGGTTCCGTATAGTAAGCACATATGGTGAATATGTTGTAGGTGCTGCTCTCGAAGAAAGCTGGCCTTGTATAATACACACACTCCAGACGAGTTTTTGTCCTTTGTAATTTGAAAAAGTACCTTAAACAATTTGTGGTTTTCTTTCCAAAGAATATCTTGTTCCTTTTGAATACATTTTGTATTTAAATACATTTTGTGTTTTGCACATGTATCCATTGATTGATACCCTCTCTAACTTCCGCATTCTCAACATGATTCCAAATCGATCTCTGCCCTCTGTGTATTCCATAATGTATCTTACCTGAGATGTATCTTACTTGAGTTGCAACTAGTCGAATAATCCATTTATTTACTGACAAACCCTGGATTCTCTATGCATAAGCCAAAGACTTAGATGCTTAACTCTCATCCTAATATTCTCAGTCGTGCTGTTGGTGTATATCATTGGGTCATTAGATTATGGCTATGTCTGGAAAGTCTTTTTAGTAATATTGTAATATGAATTCATACGACATCCTCACACGTGTTTCACTAATGGACATACACGCCAGGACAAATTTTGGACGCTTTTATATGTCTAACTAAAAAGCCATGAGTAGGTATTACTTGGCGTGCACGCACTGTGCATTCTCTAGGTTTCTCATAACAATTTAATACACTTTCATAGAAACATTGCTAATGTTATAATGATGCCATCCATTTGACTATAAAAGCATCTTTGTATTAACTACATTTATGCAAAATTTGTTTTTTTCAATATTCACCGTCTATCATATTACCCAACATGCATGACATACGAAAACACACGCTCACACATGAACAAGCGTAGGCATGAACAAAACTAACCTCTCATAATAGTCCAAGGTTTTTTCTATATTAATAAAGATAAGGGAAAACATGGAAAATGGTAGTATGCAGGCAGCAGGACGTGAAAGACAATGAACACATGAGTCCCAGTTAGTCTCTGAACAAGTCGGCACTAAAATCATCGCATGAAAGACATGAATTAAAGACATCCTTCATAATCTGTGTTGTTATATACATTATATATGTATATATACACAAATATAATTATGCCTAGGGACCTTTATCAATGGTTCACTTTTTACATTCCAAAGTTTTTCAATTGTCCCATAACCCAATTGGGTTTCTGCGGACGATAAAATCTCTATCTATCTTTCCCTTTTGCTTTTGACTCTACCTTTTGCCTTACGTCATTTGGCTTGTGTTTGCATACATTATGAATGAAGCAGAACCCTATATCTGCATATAGAGGTTGCACAGAAATAGATGAGTTGGATCATTTGACTATAAAAGCATCTTTGTATTAACTACGTTTAGGCAAAATTTGTTTTTGTCAATATCCACCGTCTACCATATTACCCAACATGCATGACATATGCAAACACACGCTCACACACGCAGAAGCGCAGGCATGAACAAAGCCAACCTCTCATAATGGTCCAAGATTTTTTTCTATATTAATAAATATAAGAGAAAACATGTAAAATGGCGGTATGCAAGCGACAGGACGTGAAAGACAATGGTCACATGAGCCCCAATTACTCTGAACAAGTCGACACTAAAATCAACTCATGAAAGACAGGAATTAAAGACATCCTTCATAATCTTTGTTATTTTATACATTATATATACATACACAAATATAATTATGCATAGGGACCTCTATTAATGGTTCATTTTTTACATTTCAAAGTTTTTCAATGGTCCCATTGACCCGATTGGGTTTCCATGGACGATAAAATATCTATCCGTCTATCTATCTTTCCCTTTTGCCTTTGACTCTACCTTTTGCCTTACGTCATGTGGCTTGTGTTTGCATACATTATGAAATGAAGCAGAACCATAAATCTGCGTATAGAGGTTACTGAGATAGAAATAGGTGAGTTGGTTGGAGGGATGGATATGGTGTTTAACGTCCGCGGAGACCAAATTGGCTATGGGATCCAAAGAACAAAAGGGAAATGAAAATTTAAAAAGTACAAAGAAAAGATAATACTAAGGAACAAGGTCTAATCATCCTCATCATCTTCTAATACAATTTTTGAATACTCTAGTACAGTTTTTGGATGCACTCCGTCCAGTTCATATTCTCCAGTATGGAAGACCTTTTTTTGCTTCAAGTTTTTGTGGATAAGGAGAAGCTAAACGAATTGAGAGAAATACGATTGGAGGAGGAGGAGGAGGAGGAGGATTTTATGTCAAAATTTAAGGAATTAGTAGTCTATATAGATATACAAAAATAGGAAGAGGAGGAGGAGGAGGATATGTCAAAATTTAAGGAATTAGTAGTCTATATAGATATACAAAAATTATATTTGCATCGGTCTTTTAATCCTCATCACATCCTTCACTGCACTCAGGCCTCCTTCGTTCACTTATCGAGGGCAAAATGTGGAGGTCACACCACTCACAATTATTTGTCGGTTTTTTGGATTGCCCCTAGGGCAATATGATTGTTGTGTGTGCGTGTGTGGGGGGGGGGGGGGGTTAGTGTATTTTTAGGATCTTGAGGGCTGTTGGATGGGCATATTCACGACTTATACCTTGATTTGGACCGTAGATAGTGATCCTCGTTTGTAGGGTATTCTCGTACAAAATTTTTTATACTGTATAACAAGAATTATAAAATACTATAAGGTTTGAGGTATTGTACTTAATGGTGTTGATTTTATACATGTATTATACTGTTTTAAGGGGTATGAAAGGGGCTCTCGCTGCCCTATGTCTCCCCCCCCCCCATTGTGAATATGCACCCAAACCAAAGGGGGTTTTAGGGGGAATTTAATACAGAATTGTTGGAGGTAATGGTTTGTGTTATATAAAAAAAAATTTGGGCCCCTTCGGAGCCACACAAAGAAAACACGAAGATTAAAAGCCATTAGGAGAGATTGTGAAAAGTCAAGCAAAACATAGGTATTTCTAAGTATCAAAACTAAGAGAATGCCACAATGTGATTAACAATATCGAATACACAATCTATTATGGGATAGGATTTGAATCCATCATATCCTTGAACAACATATCCTTGGAACACAATGATGGAAATGCTCAAAAGAGGCTAGGCGG
>JAANSK020299380.1:0-10093 GCA_011763485.2 Isoetes engelmannii
ATTCGAACGTCCCTAGGGGTCGAAAAATGCCCCTCGGAAAAAAAGTTGGGAATGAATATGTCCCATTTTTTACAAATATGTCTTCATATCTTTTATTTTGAACTCTCTTACCATCTTGTGCTTGTCGGCTATGCTTTTCTGTCGGCTTCTTGCTACTAAAAGATATCCTCGAACTTCATCTACTAGCTCCTGCATGTCTGCCAGCATACGTTGAGAAACCTCTGCCTTGGACACATGATTGTGGGACGTATCAGGTCTCAGGCGTTGATAGCCATAATTTATCATAAAGGGGACATCTGTGATTATTTCTGCTTTGTGCTAGTATATGCAAACTCCACCAAGTGTATGTAATCTTCCCATTTTGATTGCTTGTTCCCTATAAACGTTCTCAACGTATCTTCTAATATTCAGTTGGTGCGTTCTGCTTGACCATCTATTTGCGGATGATACGTTGAACTCATCGATAGCTTTGTCCCAATCATGGAGAAGAGATCTTACCAAAGTGCGCTCATGAATTTTGGATCTCTGTCGGAGATGAATTCCTTTGGCATACCGTGGAGTCAAAAAATCTCCTTAGCGAAGTGAGCTGCTATATCCAAGGTTGTATATGTAGTCCTACATGGCACAAAATGAGCCATCTTGGACAGTTTGTCCACCACTACCATTAAGGCGTCATGGCCTCTTTGTGTTCTCTGCAACCCTGTAATGAAATCCATGCTCACCACTTCCCATTTGATGTTTGGAATGGCAAAAGGTTCTAGAACTCCGGTAGTGCGAAGTTGCTCAGCTTTCGTTTGCTGACAGAGGCACTCTCGGATGTACCTTGCTATTTGATTTTTCATGCCTGGCCAGTAGTAACTACTTCTAATCTTGAAGTAGGTCTTCATTAATCCTGCATGCCGGCTATTGGGCTGTTATGTGTGTCATGGAGTATCAATTTCTTGACTCCCGATGACTTTGGTACACATAATTTCTTTTTGTGATGAAGGAGTTTGCCTTCCTTTTTAAAGTGTTTGAAGGTCTCCCTCTCCCTGTCGGTTCTTGCCTTCTTGGAAAGGCTTGCCCATGCTTCTTGAAAGTCTTTATTTGTTGGTAGGGTTTCTTCTATCTTCTTACTCACTAGTGAGTGTTGATATGTCATTACAATAGACTCTTGTGGTGAGGGGATGCCTTCAAAGCGCATCTGCAACCACATTGAGCTTGCCCAGTTTGTATGTAATCTCAACATCGTAATCTTCCAGGAATTCCATCCACCTTCTCTGCCTTAAGGTGTGGTTGGGTGAAGATATCTTGGAGACTTTAATGGTCTGTATCTAGTTGGAATCCTCTTCCTAATAGATAGTGTCTCCATATTCTTAAGACTCGGACCACTGCTAGAAGCTCTTGGTCTTGTGTTGGATAGCGAGTGTCTGCATCATCCATTTTTCTGGAGTCGTATGCAACCACTCTATCCTCTTGCATCAAAACTGCTCTGGTTGCGCTTTTGCTTGCGTCCGTTGCACCAACTTATCCTTCTGGCAATGTTAGGACTAGAGCTATTGTCAAGGCTTCTTCTACTTTCTCAAAACTTTGCTGGGCCTTGTTTTGCCCAATCCTTAATCTTCCTTGCCCTTGTGAGGTCTGTTAATGGCATGGCTACTTTGGTAAAGATCTTAACAAATTTTCTGTAATAGCATGCCAACCCTAGGAAGCTTCTTACCTCATGAACATTCTTCAGAGCTGGCCATTCTATTACTGCTTGAATCTTTGTGGGGTCCGTTTAGATTCCTTCTGTTGAAATGACATGCCCCAAATATTCAACCCTGGTTGTGGCAAAGTGACACTTGCTCAACTTTGATGTATAGATAATGCCTCCTTAACTTCTCGAGGGCTTTTCTCAAGTGTTTGACATGATCCTCCTAAGTTTTGCTCTATATCAGAATATCATCAAAGAGTATGATAACAAATTCATCGAGAAACTCTTAGAATATATCATTCATGACTCTCATGAATGTTGCGGGGGCATTGGACAAACTGAACGGTATGACCGTGAATTCATAGTGGCCATACCTTGTCATGAAGGCAGTCTTGTGGACATCTTTTTCCTTTATCCTAATCTGGTGATAACTTGATCTGAGATCTATCTTGGAGAAGACTTTTGCTCCTTGGAGTTGATCCATTAGGTTGTCCCCTCTGGGTAGGGCATACTTATTCTTGATGGCGTGTTTGTTCAGTTGACGATAATCAATGCACATTCTCAAACTCCCATCTTTCTTTTTGACAAATAAAATAGGCGCCCTGAGCGGAGAGACACTAGGTCTTGTGAACTCTAGGTCCAAAAGCTCTTGCAACTGTCTCTTCAGTTCTGTTAGCTCCTGGCTTGTCATTCTATAGGGAGCCTTGCTGGTCGGCTTCGTTTCTGGCTCAAGTGTTATTTAACAATCTATCCCTCTATACGGCGGAAGTTCCTTGATCTTGTCTGGAAAAATATCGTGGAATTCTCTTATTAACTTGGCTTAGGCAAGTTGTTAGGGTCTTATCTTCTTTTTGCTCGTTCGAGTCTGTATTTGCGGCTTCAAGTTTGAAGATATATAGGCTATATGTTCTCTCTTTGTGCATTTAAGTAGTTTCTTACTAGAGATGAATTGCACTATTGGAGCTGGAATTAGGTATTCCATACCTATTATGAGGTCATACTTTCCCATATCCATAATCTCTGCTCCCATGTTAATGTCAATTCTTGGCAACTCGATGTTAAGGTTAACCCTCTTTTCCCGCCGTAGACCTGATTACATCGCTTGCTAGTACCACCGACCTTGCATTAGATTTGAGGGTTTTTATTTTCAACATCTCAACCATTCTGGGTGACGCAAAGTTATGGGTGCTTCTCGTGTCTATGAGGACGATGAAAGTCTTGGATTTTACTTTATCAATGGTGGATATTACATTATATTAGCTCTCAGCATTCTTTGAATCAATGGCAGCTAAGGTATGACACTCGCCATGGATGAAGTCGCGTGGTTCCTCATCGTCCTCCTTGGGAGGAATCCTCCCAACTCTACAAGGGCGGCATTCATCACAAATGGGCAAGTCTGCATTCTATGCCCCGGTTGGAAGCATCTGAAACATAACTGCTTGTCTATGCATTCTTGTCGTTTCTCCTTTGATATAGCTTCTAGGAACTGCTTTTGCTTTACCATTTTTGAGTAGTTGGAGCCCTATGTCTGTGGCTTATCCTTAAAAGTCACTTGCTTTTTTTTCTGCTTGCCATAATTATTTCCATTTTATGGGTCTTTTGTAGGTGTGGGACTTGCTGGCCTGGGATTGTAGGCTCCCGAGCTCCTTCCCTTGTCATAAGCATTCGTTCTATACGTACTTTCCTGGTGCCCCTTCCCCTGTAGGCTGACTGGTGCCCCTTCCCCTGTAGGCTGACTGCCTTAGACTCTGCCTCTGATACTGTTCAAGGATTGATGGCTTTGATTAACTTTCTGATTTCGTCATTAAGCCCTTCAATATAACCATCGACTGCATGGGCTCGTTGAGTTTTGGCACATATAATCTGAGTCTCATAAACTCCTCAATGTATTTTTGAATCGTCTTATTCCCATGTTGCAATTTGTAAAACGACTGCATCATATGACATTTATGCTCCCTTGGAACATAGTGGCGTTTAAATGCTTTGGAGAATTCCTTGAATTTGCAGTTGTCTCTGCTTAGTCCATGGGCTTTGGAGTAGCCTTTCTACCAAATTCTGGCAGGACCTTTCGAATTGGCCGTTGCAATCCTGCCTTTGTCTTTATCCTTCATGCCATAGGCATTTCCATTTTGCCTCATCTCATCCAGCCATGCTTTCTAACCCTGACCTATTCTATCCGAAGAATTGTTCAAGCTTGTGTGACTTCCAAATGTTTCCAAGGGAAGAATCAACCTTCTTTTCGTATCCATTGTTCTATCACTACGACCCCTGTTATTAATGACCCTATCATTCCTTTTGGGCTCCTTTCGTTCTTCCCTTTTGGAGTCTGAATCAAAATCTGAGATTTCTGAGGGTGCCTCCGTAGAAGGAGATCTTCTTCTGCTTCTATTCTTGCCCTTATTCCTGGGCTAAGGTGGACTTAACATGCTTCTTATCCCGAAAGAAGGCCCAGACCCAAAGACCTTATGTTGGCATTGAGGTTTCAGTTTTCAAATGCTCTCCCCTACAAAACTTTCCCCGCAAATCCAGCAGCTAAAATATAAAAAATTAATTGGAATTTTTTTAATTTTCACAACCGTTAACATGAAAATCTAACAATTTAGAATTCATTTAGTTGACATAGTAGGAAACTTGACCATTCATTTAGGCAAGCCTGCTAAATATGAGAGAGAGGCTATGAAGGTCAACAAGCTCTTTAGATTGTTAATAACACTTGGTACTTTCAGTTGTATTTGTAGCTGATATTTCATGGACTGGTAGTAGATTGTTAATAACACTTGGTACTTTCAGTTGTATTTGTAGCTGATATTTCATGGACTGGTAAAATGCCAACTTTGATATTCCAGCATACTTGCCCTTTTATGCAAGAAAAAAAGGGGATATGTAGGGCAGACAATAGTTGAGTTACCACGTTGAAATTTGAGATGCAGAGGAAGTACAAATCATTCCAGTAATATGTAGGGTTTGCCTCTGAACTGACCATGCGATCAACCAAAATGCTGGCCTTCCATTGACATGGCATCATTTTTGTTCACCAAGTCAAATGGCACCCATATACAACCTGGCCGTTTGAACATCATAGTTGCCGAAACAATTCTTATACTCACGTTCACTGAGGATGGCTATGTCCAAGGCGAACTACATTTACAAAACTGCCACCTTAACATGTCCTGCGTTCAAATTTTTGCTAAATGGCTTGTAAAACCCTTTTCGCTTAAGGGTGTATCGTTACAAGTGTTGATTCCTATAAGAATTGACCATATCCTCAATTCCTGTACTTGTTGGTGTATGTTAGGCATCCTGTTGTTGGCTGAACAATAGTTTTCACACGGTTTGACCGACGTACAGAAGCTTCCCCCAGTAGAACCTTTTGGGAAATTTCCTTCCATCTCTTTTGCACGGCATTACTAGAAGCCACAAACAGATGAATATAAGGTCGATGAATTTTTTAAGCAAATAGGCCAACATAGATCATCAAGTATACGAAATTCTCAGTAAAGTAGTACTCACCTGATTTTGGCATAATGCTTTTCCAATTGATGTTTTAAGGCCCTCTCCCTCACTCCCTTTACATTAAGAGAACCAATGAACTGATCAAGCTGCAAGACATGTAAAGTCGTTTAGTTTAATTTGAGACAACATAATTAAAATATATGGCTTCCAAAGGTCACCTCTTCCTTTGAACCATAATAACTCCATGTTCTTGAATCATCACTTTCTATAAAAATTCGGCCCTCTTTGGGATAAAACCAGTACTGATTGTAGTTACGGTCCTTTCCAAGG
Organism: Isoetes engelmannii; assembly: GCA_011763485.2. Taxonomy (NCBI): domain Eukaryota; kingdom Viridiplantae; phylum Streptophyta; class Lycopodiopsida; order Isoetales; family Isoetaceae; genus Isoetes; species Isoetes engelmannii. The sequence continues at coordinate 5,459 of JAANSK020299380.1, forward strand.
GGATTTGTCCGTATAAAGCACTTCATCTTTTTTCTCTCAAAATGCTCTTCCTAAATAATATATAAAGAGGAAAATTTAAGTCTATACTTGCATTCAATGTACATAAATGTAGTTCTGTCCTACAAGTGCACTTACCCGCTTTTGCTTCTCCATTTCTTTTTGCTGTTTAATAATCTCCTGATCATTTGGTTCTTTCTCCTGTCCCTTCAATGCTTCCAGATTATTCGATGAAGTCTCTTTTGCCAGTGATCTGCTCAACATATAACATAGAGACATTTAAAGGCAGAAGAACAATTTTCATTATATATGGTGGGGCTGAAGTAAAAGACAACGTTTACCTGTTTTTACTAGACTTATCAGGATAGACATGCTCCCCATTGGCTTTGGCTTTGGATTTGGTTTGCCGACCACTATTCTGCTTTTCCTCCGAAGCATTATCATTTAAGTGATCTCCAACTGTTTTATCTAAACTTTCAGTATCATGCTTTGACCGTTCCTGCTCTTCCTTTTTCTTTCTATTTTCTTCCAATTCTTCTTCCCGTTTTCTAGCTGCGATTGCATGAAGTTCTTCAATATTTTCATCTAGCTGTTCTCTAATTTTACTAGAGCCAAGCGAGCATTCTACCAAATAATTCATAATATGTAGTTTAGCTAATGGTGCCAACTCCTTATAGCGTCCTCGACGAACGGTCGAGGCATAGGACTTCAATGATGATAAATCTTCCATCCCTAAGAAATCGGCAACATCTTCTATCTCTAGAAAATCAGCAAGGTCCTCCTCGCATGTCCTTATTGACAACTGCAATGTCACATGAAGCTTAAAAAGACTGGAAATACTAAGCCTTGCAATTGTAAATAGAGGCTACCTTCTTACGACTTGACAAACTGTCATTAGGCAATTCAGGATTCGTCATAGCTGTCTTTAGAAGAGCCAAATGAATCTCTTTCAAAAGTATAATATCGCGATCAGTAACAATCAAGGCTTTCTCCAGGTCTTCAAACCGAAAGGGTGACAGATTAATCACCCGCCCAAATGAAATACAAAAGTCCCATGCCATTAGGAAGTCCCCAATGCATTCCATTGGAAGAATAAAATCAGTGGAAGGAACTGGCCGTTCCATTAAATTATCATCGAGGCAGGGTTCAACAAGGCGATCATCAATCGGATACTTGATAGCTACTGGCTCCACTGCAACTGCCCACAGAGAAAAGGTGTCACCAGGAACACTCGTATCAAATATGGATTTGAAAATAGATAAGAAATACCTAATGTTTTTTTCCCATCTTTCGTATTTCCCTTCTTCAACGACTCGCCTTCTTTGGTATTTTCCTTCCCAGTTTTTGGCTTTTTCTTTGCTTGCTTCTGCGAAGTTGTATTCCCATTTTCAGATTTGTTGACAATCGGATCTGCGGCTAAAGTTTGTGAACCCCCATCGCTATCCCTCTTGCGCTTCTTAACCTGAGATTTTTCGCCCTTGGCTTTTTTGTCTTTGGAACCACCAACTTTTGCCTCCTGCTAGAATAAGTGGGGGTCATGGAACATGAAAATTTGTCTAAAAATTGCATATAATATAGCTTACTTTGTTATTTTCCCGAAGGACAAGGACCACATGCTTTAATTCTTCAGGAGGTTCAAATGGAAGATTGTATTTGCGGGCCAGTTTGTCATGCACGATCCAGGGTGAATTTCTTGTTGATCCACCAAAAGTGGACTCCCTGATGAAAGATTTCAAAAGCGCACGTGTCAAAGGATGTTTACGCCGCCTGAGTTTATCAGGTGACATTATAGTTATTTCATGTTCTTCACCATCCCCTTTCTGCCAAGAGACTTCATATTGGCAACAGTTGCAATGGTCATGGCTACTGTCAAGCTCCACAACTTTTAAAATTTCACACCGTCGAACAGAATCCCCAAAGATACCAATGACAGTTTCCCCTGCGACATAATGTTCTTTAAATCTTTTGAAGATCTTGTCGACCAGATCATTCACACCAAGCACGCCTGTAAAAGCAAGAATTGCCAGCTTAGATTAACAAACTACTGACACTATAAGTACAGGTACTCATTTCACAGATAAGTATAGATATAGACACAATGCATATCCTTATCCAGAAGTCCTCCTTGAACAACAGTTCCAGGCAAAACAAATCTGATAAGATTATCTCACCTAGAACAGAAGGTTAAAGATGAAGACTTGCCAGATACAGCATAACAAACTGAATTAACTTTGCTGATTCTAACTTCTTAGTGCCATTTTATGACATTTCCAATGGAACGTAGCATTACTATGATACAAGAAAATGGAATACAAGCCACGTACACATGCCTCATATCTAAAAGGACATTTTTTCTTGAAGAACAGGGATGCTTTGATCTTGTTAGCCGCTGGCATATTGTAATGATTATTAAATTATGCCAATAATAAAGCATGTGAATGCAAAATACTGTAAACTTGCAAGTAATAATGATTGGCTGGAGTACATATTATGAAGACTTTTTACAGTATATGCTAGCCCTTTAGTGACCATTTGAAACGGAAATGGCCAATTCTCAGAACTTCAAGAATAGATAAGACTTACTAAATTGGATCATGGGCAAAATAGGCCCCATAAACTCCTTCGGAAAATTCTGGACTTGTTCACTTGCTTTGTTTTCGGATAGTAGTGCCTCTTCATATGTTAGATTTATCTTTCCTGTCACCTTGCATGTCCATACTCTTTGTCTATACAGGTTAATGCGTTTAAGATACTCTCTGAAAGCTGTTAAGGAATATCAAAAGATTTATTTTATATGCTACTTAAAAAGGAAAAACAAAATATTGATTAAGGATACTTGTAATCTCTAAAGATTTCTTTGGTAAACCGGACCTGGAAAACTACCTCGTTTGGCTTCAAGTCTTCTGGGGGTTCTATGAACGGAAGAACTTTCCGTTTAAAAAGTGGCATTTTTACTTCAATATTCAATACCTCTGCTATCCCATCAACGGTAATTGGCTCTATTCAAAATTTAACACCTAACAACACTTTGCGGCTCTTCCAGAGATGCACATTCCTGAAACCCAATATGCCCATTAGCTCTTGCAACTATGTTCTGGTTGCTAAAATCCACCTGTTTCTTCATTTACTCAGCCTAAACGCATCCAATTTAAGATGTACAGTATCAGTGGTAATCATGCAATGACTGTAAAAACTGGTTTTGAAAGAATCAGAACTGTGTGAGTTCGTATTCCACAAATGCGCCCCGCTTTACGAGTCTGGAAGGAACGACAACTCCAATTCCAACAAAAACAGGACAAAACACCAACACTAGCTTGGAAAGCGAGTCAAGGTACAGAAGCAAGGCGCCACCATTCTTATTGCTGTTCATGACACTGACAAAATCTAATCTTTACCTTTCTTCCAATCATAAAAAGCTTGAAGTAGTCACAAACCCTTATTTCACCGGATTTGAAGAGCGCCTGACACAATGGTCTAAAACTGGCAATCCATAGCTTGTTGTGTTCTAAATACTGTACTTTAACAGATAGGATCCTTGCTTCTCTAGCTCCTGGACTGACGAAGAAGACAGTTTTATGCTGAACAGGCAGAAACAAGGATCGAAGAAGCGGCCGATTCTCAAAAACAGCAAAAAGAAACGTAGACCAAAAAACACAAAAATACAGTCTTAGTTTAGCGCCTTACGGTCGTATTATACGGTTGTATTATACACCTTTATGTGTGTATTTCTTATTTGTTTAGCGCAACAATCTAACCCTAGTCTAACCCTGGGTGACACCTTATCTGAAAAACTAGGCTATCTACGTGTCCTAAAAAATGACATGGACTAGATTTTTTATCTTTTGATTTTAATTTAAACCAATACACGGTTGAGAAGAATAGCTGAACCTGACTGTTGGGGAACGTCGCCCAGCTCTCATCTTGTCGGTTCTTGGTTGCAATCTAAGTTTGACTTGCATTTTATCTCAGATACGAGACATTTCGACCCTACCTACAAAAATTTTGATCTCAAATCATTCTCTCAGGTAACACGGGGATGGCGGTGGAGATTCGAGAAACTCGGGCGCTGGACGGTGGCGCCTTTGAAGAGAAGCTATGGTGAGAGTCTTCACGATCTTAGTGCAAGGAGATCGATTCACGAGTGGCTGGCTGGAAGGGAATCCAAGGGAGCTATGGAATTCCCTGGTCATGCAACAATTTTTTCCAGAAGAGCTCTTCTCGCCAATAACCACTTGCATCAGCACCAATGAAGATTCAATTCTCATGGAGGAGTCTTGGTTGGGTGAGCATGTCGGGAATAGGGATGCATCTGCCAATGGGATCTTTCATGTGTTTTGTAGTTGGTCTGAAGCAAGAATCTTAGTCAGAGTTTTTGCTTAAGGTATTTTGATTTCTAGTTCTAGTCTGCCTTGATCTGGGTTACAAAAACCAAGAACAGTAAAAAAAAAACAATAAAAGGAAAAAAAAACATTACTCGGGGTTTCATCTGTCATGGATAAGGGAAAGTTCGTTATGGGGGTTGAGGAAAGAGACAAAGAAATTGGTAACAGTATGGCCTTGGTTGTGACGTTCCATAATATTATACGATATAAATATCGTATATTATGTATGCCACGTCACTGGTACATGCCGTAGATA
>JAANSK020299391.1:0-10092 GCA_011763485.2 Isoetes engelmannii
AAACAAACAACGATTAGAACAAAATACGATTGGAGTAAGAAAATTGAAAAGAAATGAGCCTAGAATAAGAAAGAAATGAAGATTGGATAAGAAGAAATGAAAGATCTTGTAACTTGCAAAATGACCTTGTAACTGCAAAACAAAGAACGATTGAAAAAAAATACGATTGGAGTAAGAAAATTGAAAAGAAATGAGCTTAGACACACTCCAAATACACACTCGTGCTAGACAGGTAGCCTCAACTATCAAGACCTCCAAAAACTCGCCCGACAAAGACAAAATGACAAAGCAGGGGCTCTAGTAGGACGCATTTCGGGCGACGCCATAGCTAGAGCTCCGCCTTCGTCGAAAACAGGGGAGCAAAAAATGGGGTGCCATTTCTCTCTCTCTCTCTCTCTCTCTCTCTCTCTCTCTATTAAAGGCATACTGTATTATAAAGAGTTTTAATACAACCAGCATGGACTAGTACTTTTGAATCCCTTCGATCTTCTTCTCTAAATAGATACTACAGGGAAAGAGATTTAATTTCTTAAATCCTATTGATACAAATTAGAACCTCCCATTCGAATGGGAGCGGAGCTTTTATCAAACCTGCTTCTCTCCATCTTGGCCTTTAAGCCAGAATAGAAAGAATTTATACCCCTCAATAAAAATCGGCAATTGGATTGAAAGAGGTGTCACTAGCTTAAAGTCATAGCCATCCACGAGATCCAGCAGAAGAGTGATGATAAGTCACGAAGCCAGAGAAAAGGATACACCTTTAAGATTATCCCGGAAGAAGTCAAATCCCAACTCCATCTTGGTCCATCTGCATCAAGCGATCATATTTCACTCCCCATTTTCATGTTGCGGGGGCATGTACATGGGTTCTCCATTCATATGTGGCCGGTGACCTGCTTCCGGCTCCGCCGGTCGCGGGACCCCATCGGTCCACACCAGAATGGGTCCCCATGTACATGCCCCATACAATGTTTAAAGAGAAAAGGCCATCATAATAAATTCCTTGGACTCCTAGTTGTACATGTTTGCAACAAATGCCAACTTTTTTACCACATTTATGTTGGCTATTAACTATACTTACTCACTTCCACAAAGCCAATCTTAGTAGATAAACAACCACTACCATAGCAAGCACCAATTAATAACCCTAAACTCTTGTCTCCATTGCATTTACCTGCTCCATGGCTAAGCATTCCATCCCACTCTATCGGCACAAAGCAAACACACACTCTTGCATGTGCATGGCATTGCTAGACACACGTTCTGCTTGTTTGTTTTTTACGAGGCTTAGCAAATACACACTCGTGCATATGCATGGCATTGCCACCCACATGTTTCTACTTTTTCTTTATGATGCTTAGATGCTTGGAAAATACATGAAGGTTATGCTATTTTTATTAGATATAAACTAGAGGAGCTAGAAACTGGCGTTTGTACCAAACTCAGTCCAAGCATGATAGCGCAATGTTTTGACCTCAGACCTATGGTCTGACTTTTACACTATGTAAGAATGGCTTTAAGAGGTAACTTAGAGATGCGGCAAATCCTTTTGTAGCGACTTATGGAAAACTCGATAGAGCATGATGTCATGGATACGTCGAGCAAAGTGGGACTCTATTCTTGTTTATGTATCAAATCAGAGGTTGCCATGTGGCAACCATTCTATCCAAGAATGGAAACTCGCTCTACATTCTTGGCGTGACCTGCTGCAGCATGTTGCTCCATATCCGGATGAATATGCAACATTGGATGAAGATGCAATGCCATAGCAATGCCGGATGAAGATGCAACGCTGAATGAAGATGCGTTTTTTTTAAAATAGAGGAAAGAATCGGCCTACTCTGTTCTTAAAATAGAGGAAAGAATTGGCCTGCTCTATTTTTAAAATAGAGCAAAGAATCGGCCTCCACTGTTTTTTAAAATAGAGGAAAGAAAGCGGTCCTGTTCTGGGAAAGCTCTATGATGGCGAAGCCCTCTTCTGGCAAAAAAACTTGTTCCAAGAAGCCCTGTTCTGGCAAAAAGCTATGTTATGGAAAAAATCCCTGTTCCGGCAAAGCAAACCCATGTTCATGCAAACCCCTGTTCTGGCAAATCAAATCATGTTCCAGCAACGCAAGAAAACCCCTGTTCCGGCAAAGCAATCCTATTTGCAGCTGCCGAATCTTCTTTCTTCGTCCTTCAAATCTTGCTTCAACATCATGTTTCAGATTTGCTTTCGACCCCATTGCCTGCCTGCTCATCCGCCATTGCCCATGCACCATAGCCTGCTTTGTCGACGTCGTGGAAGAAAAAATGGTCGCTTTTGCTCGACCTGGCAGGGGCAACTGGCGATTGGCAGCAGGGGGAGCGCCGACCGCCTGCTGCCAGTCGCCAGCTGCCCTTGCCAGGTCCAGAAAAAGCTCCCATTTTCCCTTCCACATTACATGAGGTAGTAGCCTTTGCTTCGTCTTTTCGTGAATCAAATGGTTTTGCCTCAACGTACAAATCGGGCGGAGGAAATTACGCAATATTATAAGGGAGGAAATTACGCAATATTATAAGGGATCTTAAAAACTGTAATTTGCCTGTGCCTGCGTGGCATGGGCCTGCGCCTGCGTGGCATGGGCCTTATGGCAGGGTCTATGCCTGCGTGGCATGGGCCTACGCCTACGTGGCAGGGGCGTAACTTCTTCCGCCCGATTTTTACGTTGGGGAATGTGCTTGTGTAGGCCATTACGCGGGGTGGGCTCGCCAGGCCCGCACCCCGCGTAATGGCCTACACAGGCACATTACCCCTACCAAAATACCATTCTACTAGTGCTATACCTTCTTGCTCGGTACAGGTCGATCACGGGTCGCGCCCTTGCATTTGCGGGCTCGCCAAGCCCTTACCCCGCGTAATGGCCTATGCAGGCACATTACCCCTACCAAAATACCATTCTACTAGTGCTATACCTTCTTGCTCGGCACAGGTCGATCACGGGTCCCGCCATTGCATTTGCATTTTGCTGACGCATTTGGTGAGTCCGGCAGCTATGGAAGTAAGCGGCTTGCCAGAAGAGCTTCTGTTTTCCCATGTCCTTCCTCGGCTTCCTTTTCTTTATCGCTTGCATCTGAGGTTAGTTTGTTCTCGTTGGCACACTCTTCTCACCTCCGGTTCTTTTTTGAAGCACTGCAAATCCATGGCTTCTTATTCTTCATCTTTTCTAGTAAAAGTTGAAAATGAATTTGATGAATATACAGGTCGTGCCATCTCTGTGCATCCTTATGATGAATTTTTAGATTCTCGGCATTGCCACGCTTTTTTCACGCCAAGTAATGACATCCTGCCCATCACCTCCGCAGAGGGTTTGGTGTGTTCTAGGGTTTATTCCGGCTGTTATCTTTTGGACATAAGTTTGATAGTATCCAATCCTGTTTTGAATCAAGAATTACGTCTTCCAAAGATTCGTATCAGGAGAGAGATAGATATTCCACCGCATTCTGTTTGCTTAGTGCCTAAAACAGGAGGTTCGGGTTTCTTTTTGGTACATGCAGACAGAAAGCCACTTGTTTTTGATTCAGCAGCTTATGTTTGGAAGGAACTTTCTTTTCACAGCCTGCTTCCTCCCCTTCCTCCCAATCAAGGCTTACATGGCTATCATACTACTGAAGTTGTAGTGATCTGTTATGTGGCTTATATTCTTGTATTTTTACATGGTCTGGAGTTTAGATTGATACCAAACCTTATCAGGTATGATCTAATTCATCAAGAGATGACGCTGTGCAAACCTCTAGACAGGAGAGTTTCTCTATATCCAGCAGAACCCTGTTTGTTTGTATTAGATGGGCAGGTTATGATGATTGGATTCCTGTTGCTGGAAGATAGGTTTCATAATAATTTGTGCGTGTGGATGTTGGATAAAGATGCTCTGCATTGGGACCTTCTAATGCAAAATCAGGCTTGCAGCAGCTATCGTTGGGATGTGGTTCGGCGCGATGATGCTGATGGTTGGATATATTATTTTAATATGAGGCGTTGATTTTATCTTCAGGTTCGTAATGGGTCGGATATCTTTGATAACAAGAAACAGAGCAGGGGTTCTATAGTGTCTATGCTTCCAGTACAATCAGGCTCATTCTCCTACACGCCTACTCACCATAACCTCATTGATGATATTGATCCAATGGGTGACCCTCAACGAGATGTAACAGTTGAAGTTCCCGAGGATTATGATTGGAACAGCCACTCCAGTGACGATGACGATAATGACTTCTATGACAATGATGGTATGATGCCCGATGATTGGGAGAGGTAATCTTGAAATAACACTAGCATTGTCATAGATTCCCTGGTGTTCTGCAGATGCATTGCACATATCTAGCTCTTTTAGGAGTTGATAGATCTGCAATTTTTACTCAGAATTGCAACCCTATATTTACTAGCTCGGTTCAGACCCGGAACAAATATGTTAGGAAAGGCCAGGCCTAGTTGTGTCATGCATAGTGCACTTGTTTTGTAAGTTGGCTGTTTGGCTATCAGTTGATACCATGTACCTATTGACATCATATAGTTATTTCTATCATCGTCTTTCTTTTTTAACTGTATGATAATTGATCAACTGTGTGATAGATTAACTAGATTAATGAGCAGATACATACACTGACTGCAAGAAAAGATAAGTAGGTATCTAATATTTAGACCATAATAAAGAATCTGTTATTCGCAGTTACAGTGCAAATTGCGTCTACTTTTTTAGAAATTCTCTATGTAATATTTCACATCAGAAGGACCTATCATACAGCTAGAGCGAGAGATAAAACATCTTTCTAGCACACAATTGTCACAGGTAGGAGCGAAATCCATACTGGATCTTGCTGCTCAGGTAATGCTGTTTCCTTTAGTTTATCTTTAATGATGAAAGCCAATACAGTGAAAGATGAATAATAGAAACATACGTTGCTCATAGTAGCCCACGAATGGAGGGCATGCTAAGCAGGTTAAGCCTGAAAGAAAGATTAGCAGAGAATATTATGCCTGAAGGATAGATTAGCAGAGGATGACGCTATTTAAATTCAATAGTTTGAAAAGCAGAGTATTAACCATGCAAGCTATAATTTGTTTGGGCTTTGCTGATTGATAATGAACCTTGATGTGTGGGCAGGTTCTTTCTGGTTATTTGGAAGGTATGTTTTGTATTGAACCATATGGGACAAGCTATCTGAAGTACATTGTTGAGTGGCACTCGAATTCCTTAGCTAGGGTAGTTAATTATCAATGTTGGCACAAGCAGCCAGGAAAGCAAGTTAACTTTCTAAGACCAAACCACAAATGCAAATAAAATACCATTTTACAGTGAAGATACAAACAACATAAATTCTATTTTAACACTTTTCTGGACATTGTTGTGTTATGGTTGAATGCCCTTTTCTGTGGATGTGTGGTGTATTTATTCGTGGGCTCTGTAATATGGGCAAAATTAACAATGCCTTTGAGGTCATGCATAGGATGATACAGAATGGTTGCATACCAGACTGTAAGATTTACACCGAACTCATTGCTGGACTTTGCATAAAAAGGTTAATGATGCTAAGAGGGTTCTCATCAAGATGTCAAAAAGAGGCTGTCTGCCAAGCATTGTCACTTATGGTATTCTCCTTCATGGATTTGGAAAAAATGGAAGAGTGGATGAAGCTTGTCAAATCCTCGAGGAGATGATGTTAGCAGGAGAGACACCAAATGCATTTATCTTTAATTCTCTTCTTGATGTTCCTTGTAAAGCTGGCAGGAACCAAGATGCACAAGAGCTCCTTTTGTTAATGAGAGAGGTGAGTTGTGCTCCTGATGTCAACATATAGCATTCTAATTGATACTTCTTGCAAGGAAAATAGACTGGATGAAGCTTGGTGCCTTCTGCAAGAGATGATAAACATTGGATGCGTACATAATGTTGTGACATACACCACACTCATCCATGGAATGTGTAGACAAGACGACATTGATGGCGCATTTCAAGTCCTGAAGGTAATGTCTGAGAGGGGATGCATACCAAATGTTGTCACCTACAGCACTGTGATTGATGGGCTTTTCAAGGCCGGAAGAGATGGTAAAGCTGTTGATTTTCTTGTTGAAATGGTAGAAAAGGGCTGTGTATCGGATGCTATAACATGGACTATGCTCATTGATAAGTTGTGCAAGAGAGAAAAGGTAACAGATGCTAAAAGAATCTTCCATAAAATGATAGAAGCAGGTCAATGTCCTACTGTTGTATCTTATAACACTCTTATTGATGGCCTGTGCAAAGCAAATGATGTTCTTTCTGCATACCATCTATATCAAGAAATGGAAAGAGTTGGCTGTACTCCTAATATTATCACTTACAATACTCTTGGCCGTGGTCTTTGGAATGAAAGGCTAGAAAGTGAGGCATTCAAGCTTCTTGAAGAGATGACCTTAAAAGGTTTTGTTCTTGATAACATTGGTGCTACTATACTTGTAAATGGGCTTTCCAAGGTTGGCAAATTTCAGAAAGGCTTTCAAAAATTGATGAAGCTTGCCAACTCTTTCGGACAATGGTGCAAGGTGGATGTGTTCCTGATGTTGTGACATATACCTGTATCATTGATGGCCTTTGTAAAGCAGGCAGGCTGGAAGAAGCCTGCAACCTTACTGGAGAAATGGTTAGAAATCATCATGCTCCCAATGTTGTGACATATAATTGTCTTACTCATGGCTTTTGTACAATCAATGAAATGGATAAAGTACTGGCCTAATGAAATGGCTAGTGTGGGCTGTACTCCTGATGTGATTACATATAGTACTGTCATCGAGGGTCTTTGTAGAGCAAGAAGGATTTCTGAGGCATCTAAGCTGTTTAACGAAATGAAAGAAAGGAAATGCAAACCCAATGTTGCCACATTTAATTCTCTTATTCACGGTTTGTCCAAATCAGATAATATGGACATGTCATCTAACCTGTTAGAGGAGATGCTCCATTCAGACTGCATGCCTGATGTTGCCACGACATGTCAACATATCACAATGGGCCTTCAAGCTGTTCAAAATTGAAGGAAAGGGGCATTTAAATTCATTATTGTCATTTCCGTTGATGGACATGACCGAAATTTAATATCATCCAAAGTTGGGACAAAACCCATCTCTTTCACAACTTTGTCTCCAGAGAGAGGATTCGGCGTATTGGTCTTATATCCTGACAGAATCCATCTCTTTCACAAGATTGTCTCCAGAGAGTGAGGATTCGGCATTGTTCTTTATGTAGAAGCTTCTTTCAGATGATTTAGCCGAATCAACTGAACTGGCAAGATTGTCTTCTTGGGATCTGTTGAAAACGCCAGTTGATTTCTGATCTGGACATGGAAGGCTGCCTGTCATCAGCCATTACATGAAAGGTGGTCGCCGAGGCATCAAAGGAACAAAGATCAAAGACTTCAACCGAGCAGGAGTCTTTTACATGCGCGGTAATTACTTGGCATGTAAAGATTGCAATCGGTTTCCTATATTGTTCATTTGCTTGATATATTGGTTTGTTTATTTTGTTTCTCCATTGATAGTATTGTCATGAACTTAAAATTGCTCATCATGAAGGCTTACCATCAGGCATTGTCTGCATTTCCTGCCTTATATGTAGCCTACCTGATATCCATGCGTGATGTTTATTCTATTCTGCTTCTGCCTTAATTATGAACAATGCCTAATGTCAACTTGAGTGTGAATTGCATCTTTTGTCCCTATCTTGGTGCTTTTCAATAGCTTATTGATATGCTAAATTTTCACATGTCGGTTGAGAAATTATTTGGATTCAGTTGGTTTTGACCCGTGCTACTCTTTACATTGCAGCTTTGCAGTTTCTAGACAAGTTACATTTACGGCGCTGAAATGAAGGTAGTGTTTTCACCACAGCTTTTCGTTCTAAAGATGCCTTGTTAGCTCCTTCCCATTGATAAGGCTATGATTTGTTATATGGAGGCTTTGAGGTAGTAAAGAAGGGGAATCTTTAAGCAACGGGATACAAGGTGTGTACGTCTTGTACTAACTGATTGCAGCATTAGGAAAAGATGGCGATAGCATCAGTTTTCCAGAAGCCTGTGACAAAGGACTATTTATATCTGCTACTCATGCTGTTAGAATGTTGAGTTCAGTATCTTATATTCTGCTCTGTTAGAACAGCTTGTTGGTATGGTGTAGTGAAATAGCGAAGTAATACTATTCTTGTTTCAGTGGCTGTATTGTCCGACTTTGTGGCACAGAAAGACAGTCTAGCACAGCAAGCAACAGAAAGCAATGTTGTTGCATAAGCTAGGGGAGGGTGACCAGAAACAGCCCATTTAAGCAAACGGAGGCACTCAGTTTCTGCCATAGCTATATAATTTTGGCACCATTGAACAGCTCGTGGTCTAATCTATCCAAGGATCCTGATATTAGAACAATCGGATTGACAAACTTTCTCCAGATTTGCACCCTCTCACAGTTCAAAATTATTGATGTGGGCCATCCAAGGATCATGGGATGGACAATCACAGGGTAATTGCAGGATCAGACATGGGCTAATAGGGTTAAAAGAAGGGGAAGGAAGGAACTTGAGCAGAAGAAGGGCCATCCATCTTCCTTATAACTTTGAAGAGTCATATCCATTGCGAGATTCCTAATGGATCCACATAGCTTTTCTGCATACCTTGAGTTCTGACCGAATCTTCGTTAGCTTGTCTCACGATTTCCTCTATTTGTTTTGAACAATTATTATGAAACAGATCATGCCACATTGCTAGCGTTAAAGAATAGATGGCCTTAAAAACGAGATCTGACTTTATTGGTATTTTCAATTCTGCATTGGTGTATCATGCATAACATGTTCAAAAATTTTGGATATGCCATTATGACATTTTTATGCTATGGGGGTGATCTTGCTTGACTCATGGAATTCTTCCTCGAGTCAACAATCAAGATCTTGGTAGTCATAGAATCTAGAACATCCGTGTTCTAGATTCTTGCTTTTGTACCTGCAAGTCCATCCGTGTACCATGCGCTATACTATTATAGAATGTATATACTAAAGGCTTTACTTTTTTGATTTGCCGACAAGGCAAACAACTTTAAGGACGAAGGCTGAGGTAATAAAATATGCTTTAAAATCTTTTGTTTAACTTGGTAAATTGTGGGATGTTTACGTTTTTGCTGATTGATCTCGGCGTCCACCCATGAAGGGCGCCCTTTTTTTTGGCAACACACCATCAATGGCGTTTATCACCAACAAATCTAAGCGCAGAACAACTGCCTGAAGAATATGAGAAATTGGGGCGTTTTAATATGGGATTAGCTGTGCAACAGAGCGCCCAACATCATGAATTCGATTCCGGACAAACCCGTAAGTTTTTCTCCAAGTTTTTATTTATTTCCTCAAGGCAAGGAAGAAGGAACCGGTGTAACAGTTTTAGGGCCAAGGATTAAGAGGTCTGAGGTTTTGAGCCCCTCTGTTATTCCCAAGTTTGCAAAATATGCCTGTGAAGAGGGTGTTGTATTACTGGACCGTTTGGTAAATGATGTAGTGACTAATGTGCTCTTTCCGAGTAATTCTTCTTTAGAGTTCATGTGTAAAGGAGATTCTTTGGGTGAGGGGAAGGATAAGTTTTCTTCATCTGGATGTGAACAAAACGTCTACTGGAAACCACCGAGACAGAGCTTGGATGGCGATGGCGGCTATGGCGGCAACGTCTATGCAAGGCATAGTTACGAAACACGACCACGGGAAACGCAACGGGTCCCTAAAATTCAGAATAAGGAAACGGCAACAGAACACGGAAAATTCAGAATAAGGAAACTGCAAGGCATAGTTACGAAACACGACCACGGGAAACGCAACGGGTCCCTAAAATTCAGAATAAGGAAACGGCAACAGAACACGGAAAATTCAGAATAAGGAAGCGGCAACAGAACACGGAAACGGATAACACGGGAATATTCTCTGAATTACTTTGAACTTAAAAAATAAGAATAAAAAATACGAATTTTCAGCAGTCGTGATCAAGTCTTGACAAAACCTGCATCGGATATGGCGGGGCAGCTGAAACGGGATATGGCGGGATTGCAGGCGTGGAAACAGAGCAGAGAGGAAGCAG
>JAANSK020299402.1:0-10091 GCA_011763485.2 Isoetes engelmannii
TTGCCTGTTATGCGCTATCACAGGGCATGGATCAACGGCCAGGAATGGCTTGATCCAGAAGCCTGCCGGTTAAGGAGCCAATCTTTCTTTTCAAACGACCATATAGTGAAATATTACTTGTGGGTTATACATTAGGTAACAACCATTAAAATAAATCCCTAAAACGCCCTTTGCCTTCTCAGCTTTTATTTACCAGTGGTATTACAGCACGGAGGTGTTTTCGTCCCTCCTGCGCTAGGGTTGCGCAAACCAGGACCAGAGCTCGAGATCCTTCCAGCCGCATTGGTCCCAAATGCCATGATCTTCTGCTTCTAAACCCAAATGTTACAGACTCACTCCCTGCAGGCGAATCGATTAAGCATTTGTCCGCTCGATTTGGTCCAAAATCAAGGCTCCAAGTTGTGGGTTTTAGTGTTGTGCTTGAAACAGCGGCACAGGAAGCGTTTGTGGGCCGACAAGGTTAGAATTCGGTTGTGATGTGTTTTTCAAAGCTAGCGATGCCCGTTGGGAGGCGGAGCTGCAAGGAACAGAGGCAAAGGATGGCGGTTTAGTTGTGCTATGTGCCATGGACGTGATGATGGAGCGTGAAAGGGATAGAAATGAGAGGTTGAGAGAGCTGGGAATGAAAAACGGTCGTTTGGCTGAGGAGCTTAAGAGGGAGAACCGAATGTCATATGACAGGGCTATATTGGAAAGGGAAAGGTTTGGGATCGTGGGAACTGGCCCTGATAGGTTGCAAGAAAGGGATAGACTTGTGGAAAGGGTTGTGGCAAAGGAAAGGGATGATAAAGGGCTGGCTGTTAACCCAGTTGGAGTGGGAATCGATAGATTAGACAAAGTTGCTGGTGCCGGAGAGAGAAACGAAGACAAAGAAGGAACCAGAGTTCCAGCTACTCGGGTTAACGTGTTTGAAAGACTGCGAGCCCTAGAAAGGGAAAGAGAGGAGGAGAGAGAAAGGATGAGGGAAAAAGCTAGAGAAGAAGATCAAGAGCGTGGCGAGGAAGATGAGGTCTTAAGAGAATTGGTTTCACAGTATAAGACTGCGTTGTTGGAGCTTACCTTCAATTCTAAGCCAATAATCACGAACCTGACAATTATTGCAGGAGAAAACCTTCATGCTGCTCGAGGTCTTGCTGGGGCTGTTTGTTCTCACATCATAGAGGTTGGTGCTATTTAGCGTAAACGCCATGGCCTTATTGCACCTTTACACTACAATATTTTTAGGTCAAGTATGTGGAAGTATGTGGGAACCGGTTCTATTATAATGATCATGAAGCCAACATACAGATTTACATTTTCAGTTGCTTACGGTTTTGCACTCTTATTGATAGAGCTGTTTCTTGCATACATTATGTAATAGCTTTTCTAAGGTGCTGGACAAGCAAAAATCCAGTCTGTGGGATCAATAGATTTTGTTCATGCTTAACCTGCTTTCTCATTGGTACAACCTTATTTTAAGGTAACAAATAGTAAAATTATATGGTGGACAAGCAAATGGATCAATACTTACTCAAACAATGATATAACATGCGCTTGAACTGTATACTGCCATAAGTGGATCATCCAATTGACATTTTATTCCATCAGTTTTATCATGTATGCATTGTATTTCATTCAGCTTATTGTTGCATGTAGGTTCCCAAAGAGCAAAAACTGCCCGCCCTCTACCTTCTAGATAGTATTGTGAAGAATATTGGTGGGGACTACGTCAAGTATTTTGCACAACGCTTACCAGAGGTATGAAGTCTTTACTGGTTTATCAGTTGCTGGCAATGGGCTTGTCGTATCTAGATAGGTAGATGGATATGAAGATGTCAATTCTGGAATCGTGACAATTTCGATATGCTAAGCAAGATGTCAAAATTTGCCCTGTTTGTATATTGGCACACAATACATAATGTAAAAACTATTTTTAAAATGATATATAAGCTGAACCCAACAGCGCTGATATGCTCTATTGTGGGTAATGGCGATTAGTCTTGTCAAAGTAAGAAGAATTAAATATGTGTGTTTCAGGTTTTCTGCATGGCTTATAAACAAGTCGACCCTGCAACCCATCCAGCCATGCAACATCTTTTTAAAACATGGCGAGGCATATTTCCACTAACTCCATTAAGAATTATTGAAGGAGAATTGCAATTTCAGCCAGCTGCAAATGGCCCATCTTCTGTCAACAATCTTTCTAGGCAAACGGAGACACCCGCCCAGCGTACAGGGCATGCAATTCATGTAAATCCAAAGTATATTGAAGCACAACGCCGCCTCCAGCAATCAGGCAAGGTAGTAACTTGCAGGCTTTTGTTTCTGTCATGTGTGATGGAGGATGTTTTGGAAATAATTTTGAATGTTTTAGGTTGATACCGTCCCTGCTGAAAGAAACGGTGATCCTGCATTTCGAGAGCCGGATAGGGGGGTTGCACAAGAAGGTTCAAAAGGGTGGTCAGATACTTCTATAAGCCGACCTGTAAGTAGTATTTTCTTTAGCTATTGTCATTGGGTTTCTTTTACCTATGTTGCTATATTAAGCTTTATATATCTGATTTGCCCTGCAGGTACATCATCGTGGTCAGCAAGGAGAGAATTTGCGTAAGATCGGGCAAGAGGGGTTTGATCAGGCAAGCTATCCTCTTGAGCTTGAGAGTGCAAAGCCGGAAGTTGGTATTGCCAGGGGTACAGATAGATATCATGGTTGGGACAGACTCCCTGAAGGAGATAGTGCTTTTGGCAAGGCAGAAAGGGCTTCAGATCCAAGAAAGAGCCATGATTGGCGCCCGCCTCTTTCAAGGAGTTCTAATGTAGACGCTTTTAGTGACAATAGAACAGGTGGTGGCAAAGGAGCAGCATCCCTTGCTCCTCTTCCTCAGCCAAGCCAGGGAGCAACTCACAAGAGTCTGCCCAGTGCTGGAAATTGGCAGAATTCGGAGGATGAGGAGGAATATGTATGGGAGGATATGAGTCCCCATGTTAAGAACAATCATGATGGTGCAATTAAAGGTCCCTGGAACCATGGACTGTCGGATAGAGCTACAGATCCTAGATTGCTTGACAGAGGTGCAGATATTCGACTGCCTGAGAGACCTGCAGATGTTCGCGTGGGGAGAGGAAAAAGGCCTAGTCCAGATACCGACAATGCATGGCACAGGCGTCTTTCTTCACCTCGCATAGAGCATGGAATTGATGATCGTTTTGCATCAAGCAAGGTGGTGAACCTACTTAAATTTTGATTTATTTCTGCCATGGCTATGTATTTTTTGCTGTACTTCTTTTCAAGAAGTTTGACATGTTTCTTAGGTTTTTGCTTTTAGGAGCTCGAAGACCGTTTACGGCCATCTTTGCAAACTAATTTGGAAGCAGAAATTGGCAAGCCATCGTTTGATTCACTTTTTGAGTCAAACATTAAACCAGGACAACATATGATGCGGCCACCATTGCCACTATCTGACTTTAGTGTTGTTGGAGGAACTCGAGGCATGCGCAACATTTTGGAATCTGCACATCCTCCTCCAAGATCTGGTACTCCACCTATTCCATCACCTACAGGTTCGGGGCTTGGCAACTTATTCGGTGGAGCACTTCCAAACTTGCCTCCATCTAGTGTACCATCATATAGCATATTGAAACATTTACAGCGGCAGCCGACACCACCTCCTCCACCCCAGCTGCCCATGCAGCCATTGCCACCCCCACCCCCATTATCGTCATTGTCACACCAGCTTCAGATTCAATCTCTCTCGCGGCACCAGACCCCATTAAAATCTTCTCTTCCAGGTTCCCAGTTCTCACAACACATGCAGGGCCATGTTTTACAGAACATGAAAAATCAGTTGCCCCAGCCTTTGCCATTTCTGCAACATCTCCAAATGCAACCACCACAAATGCTGCCACCTTCACAGCCACAACCACCACCGCCCCCTCCGCCCCCTCCCCAAGTACCAGATTCCATGCTGTCATTTCCACAGCTGCAGTCCCACTCACAAATGCAACAAGCTCGGCCTATAAATTTTACACCAGAGTCACTTCAGAATGGTGTGATGGAACCTGCAGCTCTAAATACGAGCAACTTATTAGCGCAATTTTTGCAGTCTGGGCTCATTCCACCTTCACAGGCCTCGCAGTTGCTTGCTGAACCACAACCTTCACAATCACAGCATTCCAAATCTCAACCTCCGCCACCAGGATCACCTTTACAATCGCAAACTGACTCGGGGTCTCAACCATCACTGCAGATGAAACCACCATTACCAAGTGGCCCACCACCCATGCAATTTCTTAACCATATTACTGCATCATCTTTTGTTTCTTCTTCCATGTTGTTGCCTCCATCAGTGCTATCAACTGGAGGATCTTCAACATCCATACGTAGTACCCAACCACCACTCCCACCGGGGCCACCGCCTACATCTACTATTGTTGGAGGGCCAGCAAGTAACAACATCTCATCACTTTTATCTTCATTAATGGCGCATGGTTTAATCTCTGCTTCTTTACCATCATCGAGTGCCCCAATCCCTGGTGGAGGTACTGATTCCTTACCTGTGCCAACTGCCCCAAATCCACCTCTCGATGCCTTGAGGAGTGCAACGACAATTTTACCGGCTTCAAATGTCCCTATATTGACTCCACCCATGCACTTGCCATCGAGTGATGGTATAAACCAGACCAGTAGTGGTCTGCAAGATGATGCTATTGGAACAGAGTTTAAGCAGGAAATCTTGAGAGAACGTCATGAATCTGTTATTAATTCGTTATATGTAGATTTCCCTAGGCAATGTAAGACATGCGGTCTGAGATTTAAAGCCCAGGAAGAACACAGCAAGCACATGGACTGGCATGTGGCTCGCAACCGGAGGCAGAAAAACCAGAAAAAGTCTTCGAGGATGTGGTTTGTGAGTGTGAAAGAATGGCTAGGCGGTACAGGGACCTCTGTCTCTGAAGTTGCACGGCCCTTTTTTGCTGAGGAATCTCCAGTGGAAGTGGCAGAGGATAATGAAAGGCTTGCCGTGCCTGCTGATGAGAATCAGAGTGCCTGTGCGCTATGCGGGGAGCCATTTGAAGATTTTTATAGTGATGAGACTGATGAATGGATGTATAAAGGAGCAGTTTACATGAATATTCCTCCTGGAAATTCGGTTGAAGGGCTCGATGGTTCTGCCCTTGGCCCTATTGTTCATGCAAAATGCAGAACAGAGTCAGATGCTGCTGCAGCTGCCGACTTTGTAGACATGGACAAAGAGGTATATGATAGCTAGATTTAGCTATGTTGTATTTTTGTGACACTTACTTTAACATGAAAACGCAGGAGGTGCAGACAAGAATTGATGAGGTTCGGGAGGAGAACTGCCACTTGCCGCAGGTGGACATTTCGAAAGTGAAGGTAAAGCGTTTTCTTCTCGAAGCATTTTCTTGTCCCATATGGGCATTAGTAATCTGTGCATTTGGATCCTGTGCAGGAAGAGTTGGAGCCAAGTGGAGGTCCAAGAAAAAGGGTGCGGTATTAAACATCTTTCAGGTGTGCCTGAATTGTAGATTAACAATCGGTGTAGAGCTACCGGGTTCGACTGCTGTGGGCGCCCTTCCGGTGTTTGTAAAATGAGTAAAAAATTATTCATTATTAAAATCTGGAAATTTTACAAAGCCTCCGGTGTTCTAAGCTGTAATGGGTTTACTGCTTTTAGTTCTGTTTCAGTTTCCTCTAATGTTTATCTGCTCTGATACCCGTATGGCTTTTACATGGTATTGTCTTTGATGTGAGTATAACCTATCCAGCAACCTGCGACTGACAAGGAACATGTGAAACTGTTCTCTATTTTCTATTGCTAGTGACAGGGCCGAAGTTTTAAGCCTGCTTCCGGGCATGTATGAAGTTCAGCAAGGAAGCTGCTTCCATCTTTATGACCAGCTAAGAAATGTAATAAAAAGTTTTTAACTTGATATATCATCTTTTGCTTCACTCGTGTCAAATTGCCGTTTCGTTTTATACAGTATTTGGGTGGGATGATCCCTCGCATGAAAACTTGTTTCTTTGTGAAGAAGGATTTCTAGTTCTAATCACAATGAAAATAAATCAGGTGCCAATTTTGGTTGGGAATATCATTGTAAATAAGTTTTGTTTTCGTAGAAGAGCAATAGCTGAAGAAGGAAGAGAGCCCACAAAGAATATTTGTGCTGAAATCGGTGCTAAAAAATTTGGACAAAATTTTCTAACTGATTGGAGTAAAGGAATGTGTAATGGGCAAGGATAGGCCGCCCACTTAGAAGCCGTAGGGGTCAGCCCCACATCGTTTAGCATTGTTTAGCATGTTTTTCTCAACAAAGCCCAACAAAATCTGATCCCATTCTGTATGCTAGTTTGGGTTTATATCTGTCTAATCGGTCCCTGACCAAAAAAGACGGCAAGTCTTGTGCAAATCTTGGGTGTTATGGACAATATGGAAATGATGTGCATTTTTCATCACTAATCATTGACTCCTTTGCCCACACTAGATCGGTTTTCTCATCAATGGTCATGACTCTTTCGATATACTACCTTCATTAAGGGACAAGCTTCACTAAGGGACAAACTTCAAAGATCGATTTTTTCATAACTAGTCATTGACTCTTTTGATATACTATCTCCACTAAGGGACAAGCTGCAAAGAGAGAAGGATGATCACATTCAAGAGTTGTGGGATAGCTGGCTTTCTAGAGTTTGGTGTAAATGTTGCACACATTTTGTTGTGTAATTACCTCCTCTCTCTCAATTCATGGAGTGGATGTGTGATATCCCACAACCTTTTGTAATTATTCCTGTTGGATTACCTTTAATATATATCTTTCAACAAAAAAAAAATAACTTGATTCCAATTCCACTTTAAGCAAGCAAATGAGAAATATAAAAACATTGAACATTAAGCTTGCCTCAACCCTTAAGGCATTAACCATGAAAGCATTGAAAGATTCTTATTAAAGAGTTTATGCCATCGCCAATATGCTAAGCTTTGGTTGCTGTCTCGAGAAAGAGCAGCATTTGTTTCTTTAAATTCTCTCCAAAGATCATCAATGGGTGGGGATTCTAACTTGGAGATTGAAGAATTAACTGAGTCGTAGCACACAAATTCCAAAGAATTTATTGGAACCCAAGGGCAAAGACCGGAGGGGAATGCCCTTGCCACTGAGAGGAGCATACACAAAGAAATTGCATCTTTAGATAAGGGCATGTCGAAGATGTGTCCCTCCCAATTCTACTCAAATTGTGGTGGAAAAGTATTCACAGACCTCCCTCCACCAAAGTGCCTTTGATTTACACCTCTCTATCAACATACTTTGATGCCTCTAAAGAGACTGGTTACCCCGAACCAGAACGACACCCCAAAAATCTGACAATGGATTTGGCATTCCCATTGAACTAGTTTTGAAGTTTAAAATGTGGAAGGGTGATGTATAATAATAGCCATATGGAACTTAGACTCTACCCTGCTACATTCTGTTCGAATTCAATTCAATTAAATTAAATATAAATAAGAACATCAGATTATTTGTGTTTTATGACAAATATTTAGTTGCATCATCAATTATGACAAATCCTTAGTTGCATCACCTATGGAAGCACATCCGTATGATCCTTATTGCTTTCTAACCAAGTGCGCTCTCACTCTATCTGTTCCACAAGTCTTATCCTTCTTGCAATATCGGCAACACCAATTCCTTGCACCACCAATTTTAGATGCATGACCAACAAGATCCACTTCCTCCCACCAATTAAATGCATCACACTTAAACTTGGCTTTCTTGAGGATGGAGGCTCTATTCTCTACTTCTTCTTCCATCTAATTAAAAAGCAATAAACAAATGCCAAAAAAAGAAAAAGAAAAAATCAATCAAATACTAATTTCATTTCTGGTAATGAAGGAATGCAGAAAATACCTTCCCTTTCACTGAACGAAGGATGAATCAATCAATCAATGTGCGTCAATGGATTTCCCCATGGCTAGTTTGCCTTTTTTATGAATGTTACAGATAAGATGCAACAACTGAACAAACATACTACAGAGGCACACGACTGCTTGTAACTTGCTTGCTACTGGAGAAGGGTGGGGTTGCTACTCCTCGACTCCTGGTCTGCTGCTTGGACATGGCCATGGACGAATGTTGTTTGTGCACTGTGTGCAGCAGAGAACAACGACGACCGTGTCAAGAAAGCAGAAGCAAAATAAGTCCAACAAGATAAGGTCAAAACATATTTTCAAGTTCAAATAGGGGACAACGTGTCCAACTTACAGGAACATTGTCGTAACGCTGTTCCCAATAGCATGCACATTTGGAACGGGAATAAAAGTTCCCAAAACGTGGCATGCCCCGAAACAAGCTAGAAATGGAAAAGGATGAGGCTGCGAATGGCTGCCGAAAGAGATACACGTAAAATAATAATTAATTAGTAGCTTAGTTTATAATAGGTAAAGATGCTACAAGCTTTCCTAACCTTGATTGAAACAACAAACGTATGTAAGGAAGCCGCAACATAATCGCAATGAAAGGAAACGATACCGTGGAATAGTTTTGTAATTCCCCATTACAAATTGTCACCGACCATGGATCAAACACCTCCAGAGTAGTTGATCAACAATATTATTTTGAGGCGTGGTCTATTTCATTCAACCTAGGGTTTCTTGATCATAGTAGAAATAGTTGTACTAGCCCATTGTATGGTTCCCATTATATTCTATTCATTCCATAGCCATCTCATCCATCCTGAGAAGGGTGGTGATTAGATTTTTTTTTGCGAAGTTAGAACTAGTAGCTCTTGTTTTCATTTTTGGGCTGCCATAGTTTCAGCAAAATTGTGGGTCCGACTTTACTGGTGATTATGCCTCTAGCTTCTTTGATCTTTGTTGCGAACGTGCTTTCAGCATTTACTCCTCCACTGCTCACTGTTCTTCTAGCTTCAGAGGTTGCAGATGTACCTCCTTCAGCACCTCCAGTAGCAGAATTTGTTGCACCAACATTGCTGCTACCTGCACCTGCACTAGTAGCAATCACTTCAATGTTATCAGGATCTACTATCTCCCATAAATTCTCAACATCCAGGATGTGTTTTATCTGGTCTTTCCACACTTGAAAGCCAGATCCTCCATTGTAAACTTCAACTGCATTCAGTAATCCTGCTCCAAATCTTGTTGCCATACCTGAGCTCTGATACCAATGATAGAATTCAAACAAAATAACTGTAAGTTATTTAACAAGCAACAAGATAAACCAACTCAGATCCTGATATTTCAATCGCTGTTTTATCTTGATAACATGAGATTATTTATCAAGTCAACAATCCAAACACAACTATTGGATTTCTAGCCATAAAACCATAGTCATTCAATGGTTGCAATATTTTTATCATCAACCATCACTATTCATATCGACCAAACCTAATTATATGAACCATAGAAGTTTTTACCCTTTATTGAAACTTCTTCAATCAGTTCATAAGCAGCTACAACTGCGCAAATAACTCCGGATTTGATTCCTGTGCAAAGAATGAATAGCTATACAATTTGTACAGAGTTTTATAGGACCAGACCCGTATTGAATGGATCGGTTCCGGCCGATTAGCATAGCGTGGCTATGCTCTCCAGAAATCCTGGAACTTACCAAAGTTTGAATGGTGCTTGCCCCCTTTCCATTGGACCGATGAACATTTTCCTTTATATGCACCATTAACTATAAACGAACCATTGAAAAACATTATAGGGGTCCGTTTAACAAGTTCCAATGGTTCTGACTAATACATAGGCTATTCCCAAATATTCCCCATGAAGTATATCATACTGATCATTCCATATTCTCTTATGCCTGTATGCTTCTGTGTCCTTTTGTCTGCTACATAAATAACCTTCATCATGATCATGGTCACAAATAATATAGGCAGTGCCATGTTAACTGCTACAGGAATAATCTTCAATATGATCATGTAAGGAGCATTTGTAAAAAATGGGACATATTCATTCCCAACTTTTTTTCCGAGGGGCATTTTTCGACCCCCAAGGACGTTCGAATCTTTTTGTGTCTATTCCTGCGCATTGTGGCAGCGCCCAGGGACGTTTAAAAATGTTGTCTAAGTT
>JAANSK020299413.1:0-10091 GCA_011763485.2 Isoetes engelmannii
TATTCAAGCAAAAAGACAAACCCAGTTACGAAATTTGGAATTCAGAAGTGCTTGAGGACTTCTGAAGAAAGGAGAGGCGCCCCCGCTATGTCATCCGAAATGGGAAAATTTTGACGGAATGGGAATGGTGGTTTTGGAACTGGGTTTGCCATATGTCAAAGGTGCCTTCAATTTATGAGCTAATAGGGATGGGCTCTAAGACACCTCCTTTATTACAAGGCCAAAATTCTCATCTTTCAAAATCTCGTTGAGAGATGCAAACACAATTGTAAGCTGAACGGAACCTTAGCAATTTGTAATATTGTGGTTTGCCAAGGGCTTACCATTGAAGGCGACATATGCGTCAGGTAATAAAAGGAGCTTATGTATTTAGTCAATTATGTGAAATCGAATATGAAAAACAAACAACAAAGTAATATCACATTAGACACTAAAAAATGACAGACAATAAGCGCTGGATTTGTTAAAACTTCATGTTCTTACCTTTCAATTGCATTCTTCAACTTGTCCACAATGCTTTATTTATGCCAGTTTTGAAAAAAGTGTAATGATTTCTCTTACTAAAAGGTTGATTTTGATGTTTGTGTATTTTGATTTTGATGTTTTTGGCATATTCTTAAGTATTTCTTTCACAATAATGCGCGATGCAATTAACATATTGGATGCCATACTGCTCATTGCTATTCTTAGTTGTTTCACCATACAAAAGCCTTCTACATTCATCTACCCAAAGCAAGTCTATACCTTGTACAAAAATAGCATGACTCTATTAGTTGCTTCAAATGTTTATTTGCTAAAAAGAAATCAAACCATGGTTCATACTAACCCTTAATCCCATCCTAGTTTGGCCCCTTACTAAAGCTTCCTCTCTTCTTCTTTCCCAGTTCTTCTTTGCTTTCCCTATCCTATCCTTTCCCTAACCCTGCGTTTCTGCTAGTTTGGTTTGTGTTTATGTTTATGTTATGTGATGGCGAGATGGTGGCACCATCATAAATCTACCATGTGTTTTGTGCCCTAAGAGAATTTATAGTGTTTTTAATCATGATGAAGGGATATTATTGATGAGATGAAGTTTCTTGGAGGATGGGGATTGAGATTATGTATAAGAGAATGAATGCCACGAGAAGATTACATAGAGCAAGTTCTGAGGCGGTTCCGCAAGACAAGCCAGCGCCTTCGCGGCTCCGCCAAGGAAATTTCGAGATGTAGTTTTTTGAGCGGGGTTCATTCCCTGAGGTAATCAATGCCAGGTGGGATTACGAACTTTCGTAGCTGAGAGGGCTTTATTTTTCTTGTTCTGGGAATCTTCCTTCTCCTAGTGGCACTAAGTCTTTGCATGTTACAGCATGTCTCTGATTATCTCTTGTTAAGATTTGTTAAAGAAAATTACATTTTCTAAAGGTATTGCTGGTTTTTACAACGATTCATGTTTTTAGGAAGTTGCGGAAGATTCCGGCAGCACGAAGCCCTCCACAACCTTTTTCAAGTAAATAATTGGTAGTAACTGGGAGTTTTCGGATTTTGCCATGGATTTCATGTTAGGGCTCTGCCACATCCAAGATATTTGAATCAATACTACCTGTTAATGGAATCAGAGACTAAAAGTGGCCGAGAATAAGCCTTGAAAACTAGATTTGCATGTAGGGAGGGATTGGAGCAGGTAATCTAGCTTAAATAGGGCCCAGAGCCATCTGCAGGCTTGAATCAGGTGGAAAATTAGCCTAAATGGGGCCTGAAGAGCCAGTTGCAGGCTCAAATCGAGTCAAATCTAGCCTAAACGTGGCCTGCAGACTTGAATATCTGGAAAGAGGCGGTGTTGGCCTTCATATACCCTCTTGAACCTAGACACCAAAGGTATCAAACAAAGAAAAGAAAATGCTGGGATGCCAGAACAAGGATGTGCTAGTAGAATAGCAAGGACAAGCAGAGCAAGCGGTACCGGGACAGAATTTAATTTAATTTAATTCAATTTAATTTAGTAGTTTAACATCATACCACTTTGGTAGCATCCCTTCTAGGACCTATAATAATCTTAATCTTAATGGCGCTTGTTTGTGAATTTAATTGAGGCCATTGATCCACGGGATATCCGGCATTTGATGCCAGATCAAGGGCCATCGTTTTTAAAGCAGAATTCAATTCGCCACTTTCAATGGTCTCATTTGAAATCATAAGAACCATTGAAGCCAGAAGAGGACCAAAAAAAAAGCACCGGCTCTGCTCCTCGCTTCCACTGCAAAAGACACGGTCTGAATTACACCACGCACAGCGGGAGGCCATCGCCAGGGCTTCCACGAACTAATCAAAGCAAGCAAGGCCAACCCAAGCTTCACATCAGGGCTGCGCTCAAGCAGGCTGCTCATTGCCTCCCGGAAGCCAGATCAAAACCTGTCAAATCTGCCTACTTCATCAATCTGCAACTTCATGAAACCTCATATTGAAACTTCGTGAAACCTCAATCTGAAACTTCATGAAACCTCATATTCCAGTTCTTAATCATATTGAAACCTGTCAAAGAAGAGGTAGATGAAGATTTTTGGTCTCAATCAGCTTCCTCTGTTTAAAAAACCACACACTTTCAGTCCGGAGGGCGGATTCCTCTGCCTGATAGTAGCCCGTTAAATCCGGATTGAGGCCAAAAATCTAGCCGATGCACCTGCAGGTCGCTTCCCTGCGCCTCCATCACAAGCATGAAATTCCTCTGCCTCCTCCAAACTTCCGACAACGACGGCATGCAGGAAACATCTGTCCGCAATTTCCCTTCCAAAACGACACATTCCATACTCGAACCATAGAAGAAATTGCTAGCATGGGCGCTGAAAGAGGAATTCGGCTAACAAGCAGGTCGACTGCTCAGAAAAATACGAATTTCAATACTCTACGTTTCACAAATCTTAGGGTTAACCTTTGGCATGAGGACCTCCGCAAATACCAATTAAAATTATGAAAGTTAATGTACGTAATAAATAAGATGTTTCCGCTTTTCCACAAAAATATTGTTTCCCACCATAGGAAACATAGGCCTTTGGCATTGATTTCCAGATTATAGGATAGTATAGGTAAGAGCAAGTACCATTGGTTTTCTTTTATTCTCTTTGGAAGACTTTTAACACTGAGGCCACAAGACTCCAGGGCGAGTTTCTCCATGACCATTAGACAAGGGGGCAACATGACAATAGTGTAATGGCAGAGCACAATAGTTGGGAAATTGTCGGAGGGCCCACAGCATGAAATCTAACTGAGCCCAGAATTATTTCAAAAGACAACTCATAATAGACAGTACACAACTTGTATGTGAAAAATCTTCACTCCAAAATGGTTATTATTTCCAACACATTTACATAATGATTATGGCACTGTAACTATCCAATCCGCCATTCACATTATTTACTGATAAGCAAAAAGGATCAAACAAAAAGAAGCCAAAATAGCTGCTCCCAGCAAGCCCTGGTTAGCTAGCTAGCTACATTACAATGTTATTCAGTTCTCCTTGGACTTCAATCCATTCTAGAAATCCTGGAAATTAGCACCACCTTATGTGCTTCAGGGTTTAATATACAGGAGTAACCCCTCCATCAATCCAAATCTTTGTAAACTTTCAGCTAGTACGTCCATTCAGTAGGTAGATTCTGTACTGGTGATGGCTGTTGATGAAGTTGAGAGCAGGTTAAAGGATGGTCTTGCCATTTTGGTGTTCTCCAATCTTCAGCTCCGGCAATGTTTTCTGCAAAATTGAACAAAATTTAGACTGGAAAGCATAGACCAGTTTCAGGCAATGATCTATGCAAGAACATGGTTCAATTCTAGAAAATGATAAAACTCTAGAAGATGACCTGCTGAAGATCAAGAACTAAACTAGAGGAAAATCTAACTTGATATACTAAGAAGAAAGGAAGCATACCAGAGTAAGCAAAATCAGATGGTGAAACAGGTGAAACAGGAGATCTGATATCATCCACATTCAAGTTCAACACTTGAACAATGCGCGAAGGAAGGAGAACAGTAGAGCAAGCTAAGCACAGACAAAAGATGAAGAATAAGTTAGAAAGAACATGAAAGCATGAATTGGAGCAAACAAAAGATGCATGAGAACAACAAGGTGAAGTTAATTACAAGTTTTTTTCTTCTCCTGGTTCGATCCTGCACATTGAGGAAGAAAGACACCAGTGCCACTTGATTCGCGACCGGAGTTGGCGCCGCGAAGGAAGATGGCGCGCATGCCAGAACCAGCAGCATGGCCAGAAGATGCAAATTGCCAATGAGGAAGAGGAGCAGCAGGGTGCTGAGGAGGTTTATGGCCAACAAGCCTGTTATGTATAACTCTGTTATTGCTGCCTACATATCTGTTATGGTTTTGATGCGGCGGTCTTCCTCGCCTATTTCCCCATATATTTTCCTCCTCCATTGTCCCATATTGCTGCACAAATCGCCAAATTTCACTCATCAGCTTGCTAAGCTTTAAAGACATGAAATGACCTCTTTCTGTTCAGTCTCATCACAACCAGAAATTTGGCTCTGTGTCACCCAGAAGAAACAAAATAGCCTATGCCTTCTTTGTCTGAAAGAGCAAAAAAACTTGTTCTACTGATGTGATCCCTGACAATAATTACTTGCAAAGAGCGTGTTGGGTTTGATCCGGGCAAAAAAGTTCTAACTGTTTTACGCTACAAGAAATTAAATTTTCAAGAAATCAGATCCCCTAAAGGTAAAAGCATGTTCGATCCAGTCAATAAAGAGAAAACCTAGCTGGGCCTAATCTAGCAGGAAAAAATTTTGCACGGAAGATCAAGAATCAAGCTGGTTGTAATCGATAGACGAAAAGCATGAAATATTCTGTTAGAATGGTCAAAAACATGATAAAATCATGTCGGAAGATGGAAAACCAAAACAGAGGATATACCTGTTGATTAGAGAAGAATTTCTGCTCGCAGTCTCTGGTTCTAACAGTTTGCTGGGCGTAGATTTGGGATTTCTCCTTGGAAGCAGGGTTAATCCTGGTAGAGCAGTTGCGGTTTGCATAAAGAGGCGCAGATTGAGGCTGCATTGCCGGAGATGCTTGCCTTCGACAACAATCTTGCCAGGCTTCCATTTTCAACCTAACCGCATCCCTCGCCGCTGCAGCATGAATCAATCCCCAAGCTTCTTCTTCTTGCTCCTCAAATCCCGAATATGGCACACTTCCTTTCACTGCCTGCTTCGGACTTGCGCGCCACTGCCCACATTTTTAAAAAGAACCAAAGATCAATAAAAAAAACTGCAAAACTGCCTAAAACCTCAAGAACTGGGGTTTCTTTTTATGATTCGAGCAGGGAAATAAGAACCCACCTCGTTGTTAGACATATGGGTCTTCGGCGGTAGTAAGTCTGAGGCAAAGATCTGCATTCTTTTGTATGTAGATGCCGGATTATCTTCTGGGTCCTCGAGCATAGAATGGGCCATTTGCTCTGCAAGGCCTGAGACAAAATCATCTTCTTCATTTCGTTCCAAGGACAGCTCGGACCACAGGCTTGAACCCAAACAGGATTCTAACGAGTCGAACCCCATCTGAGAGTAACGCTGTTGCACCTCCATAGCACCAGACATGGTGATCCGTTCTATAGCATTATGAAACGAAAAAAAAGAAGCCAAAATACAAGAAGATGGACCAAGGCAAAAGGATATGGTGCAGTGGCAAAGGAAAAATGATCCAGATCTATAAAAAGAAGCAATCGGAGCTAAAAATGAAGAAGGGAGGAAGAAAAAAACGAGATGGGCTATGGAGCTTGATCCGACATAACAGTCGAAAAGTGATGGATAAGCGGAATGTAAATGCTAGGCAGATGCACGGAACAACAAACTGATAACAGCGGCAGAGCAAGCTTTTTTAAAAGGTTTGGGTTAGTGGGGGTTTGCTGGAGAAAAAAAAATCTTCGAGAAACAGTTTCGCCAGAAACAGAAAGGTCTTGATTCCAGCACCGCTATGCCCCAGTAATATGGTGTGTCAAGATAGGATTAGATAGACGGAAAGACGCCATATCCACACGGATCTGCAAGAAAAACAATTTGTCTCCAGTTTTGGGATCTGTATAGAATAGGACCCCACATCTAACCTTTAGCTGCTAAAAATCAAGCGGATTCAAGCGTGATACAGAGCTAAAGCCTGAATCCGGTACAACTAGCACAGAGAACTGGCGAATCAGGTACAAACGGAGCTTTGTTAGGTCTGTTAGCTCTGCGCAGGGAAAAAAAAAATTCTGTCCAGATACAGATTTGGGTTGTTGGTTTAGGTCCAAGACTTCGCCGCAATGCAGAGGAAGCCCTGGCTATGGCGGAGGGTTTTGGACCAAAATGGAAAACTGCTTACAAGAAAATCAGATCGGATTGGATTGAAGAAACAGAAGGTAGTGCGGAGCTTGTGGAGGATTAAATATACATAAAAGGGGATTTATATATGCAGAATGCATGAATCGGAACAGATTCAAAGGAATGGACGCTGAACACAGAGCGCCTCCAAACCTGTGCTTTTTAGGGAAAAGAGCCAAAAGGTATATCAGAAAGCTCGAAGCTCCAGAGTGTTAGGAAAAAAGGAGATAAACCTTCACTTTTTCTGGGAGCATTTTTAGCGCCGCTGTTGTATACCTAATCTGTTAGAATAGGCAAAGCTTCTCTGTTTTTGTTTTCTAGTGTTTCAGATGCATGCGTTGCTCCATATCTGCCGGATTTAAACCTTAAAAACCCTTCATCTACACGCCAGCAGAAGGTATTATTTGATTTCTGACACGCCGCGGGATCTACTACCGGAATAATCTTTACAGATCTAGGCTTTCTGCCCTTCCCTAGATCCTTATAACCCTAAAATCCATCTCGAAAAAACACAAACCACCCCACATTCTTTCGCACAATCCCCGTTTCGGCCAATCTCAACATACTTTTCCGTTCTGGCCAAATTTAAGAGCCCATCAATGCCTGCATTGAATGCCTTCCGCCATAGCTGAAAGCTCCGCTAGTTCAATTTTCAAAACCTTTCCGTTTTAGGGTTTAAACGTTCATCTGGGTCGTACACGTGGGTAGATCAGATGAGCCCAAGTGGGCCAATCATATTTATCCAAATTTTATTCCTCCTTTAAATTTAAGAATGATGGGAAGAACGTGCATGCCTACATATCCCATCATGTTCTCCCCTTGAGAAACTATTTTACCATCATTTTTAGATGCCCTTGACTTGGTCAGCCTTACCTTTCCAATATATATTTTTTTTCCTTCAGTTTTTTTTTGTCCAACTTTTCTTGGGAGTTGGACCTGCCCTGACTTTGACTGCCTAACCTTATAAAAATTAAACAAATCAAAAAAAAAAAAACATAAAGGGTATGGCATTCCAACTCTGCAACTTGTTGTTGTCGTTTTCGCTGTTGGTTTGCCCTAACACCCCCCAGCAATTTGGCCCATCATCTAGTAGTGTGTTATCCACCATGTCCACATCCTCAACATGTCTAGTCGACACAGATATGGCCTACACGTTCCCTCTGCCTGTTCCAGACAACAAACATGTCGATGCGCCTCTTTGCAGTTTGCCAAGTAGGCAAGTGCTCTATGACAAATCTCTGGATTATCATGCACATTTATCAAATCTTGGATGTGCATCTCAATCACAATAAATATTCTTGACCCTTTCAGAGTCTTAACTGCAAAAAAGTCTCTGTTGTTTAATCAATAAGAGAAATAATGGCAAAGCTTTACTCGGCGTTTATTTCTCCTGTTAGAACATCATATAGACTACTGCATATACATTCAATTCAAATGTTATGTGTTCTATTGAAATCTTATGAGGGTGTGGATGTTGAGTCTAGTGCTAACATATTAGTTATGGAACAAATATATCTCGAGTTTCGAGGATGCCCAGAGTCAGAGTCGCATTTAATGTACGGTAATTGGGGGCAGGACCTAATAAGCAATGTTGGTGTGGTGTGTGTGTCTATTTCCAATCTTATTTCCAATCTAATGCTGCAATGTGGCATGATGTAAGAAATCATTGTAATATATCTAGTGGTAAAACACTAGTTCCTTAGCAATGTGGTCTCGAGTTCGAGACTGCCCAGAATCGCATTTGGTACTGTTGGGAGGTCAAATCCCAACAGATGCAATGTAAGGTGGTTGGAGGTAGTGCCCAACCAAGCAATGTAGTGTGGTGTGTGGTTACATGTCCAGTTGGATGCTGCCTAGTGGCATGACATTAAAACTACTATCTATCTATCTATCTATCTATCTATCTATCTATCTACCTGTTTAAAGTTCCATTAAGTCTATCTAGAAACAAATTGTAACAAGGTGTTGCGCACGGGGTGTTGTCCTCCAGGGGCCCGAAAGTGTGTCTTCATGTTTCTTGTTTGGTTGTTTCATACGTGTGGGAGAACCACGCATGGCAAAACATAAGCTTATAATATAACCACCTTTTTTTATTCCAAGGTACAAAGTTTGGGAATAAACTGTCTAATCTATTGTTTCATCACAAGAACATTGCAACCTTCTTTGATTTGCCTTTTTTTTGGGTCACTTCTACTAGGCAAAGCTAAACATTGCACCTTCATTCATTAACCATAAATATGTTGCGAAGGTTCAACTAATCACATATTTTTTTATGTGTAGGTCTTTAGGACACTCGAATTAAATACATCTAGCGACAACAAGATCGTGCAATGCTTGTAAGAAGGCGGTGGTGGATAGTGTTTGCGAGAGATGTGGGAAGGACGACATGATCGAAGAGTTAACAATGCTTGGTGATCTTGACATTGGATGCAAGACGCTAAATGTGACATCGGTGGGTGCATTGCTTGATGAATTCCTAGGCTTTCCATTAGGAGGAGCATTGGCTGCAATGAAAGACAATCAATCTACATAGCAATTGTTGACCTCAAAGCTGCATAAAACTACATACCCAAATAAAACAAATGTGCCAGAAGGGACGTCTTCATATTGTAGCCAAATACACTGAATTAACAAATCTAAGACTGATCTGTGCAATAACATCAGTCAATGATTGCAAATTATGATTACCTAGAATCAAATGCTTAATGGAAAGATTGGGGCAAAACTAAGTTTGCAAGGAATAAGCACATGCATCAGTCATATGAGTCTGCATGTAATATCTGGGACCCAATCCTAAACAGAAAATGAAAAATAAAAGCTTATTGTAAAAGGAACTATGTAATGCATGTAGCTAAAATCGTAAGCAAGTTTGTATAGATTTCATCAGTGTGCTACCAAGAAGGACATTGAATGGCCATAATACCGAGAAGTGTCCATCAAGATCTGTCCCCAAAAATCAAGCTATATATGGCATGCTCATTGTTCAAGATATAACATATCAATATAGTTACTTACAAATGGCCCCTTTTCAAGGGCATATTCCTTTGCAAATTTGCAAGCCTGCTTCACAGCCAGCATCCATAACCACGAAAACCATCGTGCCATGTACCTCATCAAGTAACCTCAGTAATTTCATTCAATGGACCTCAGAAAATACTCTTTATTTCTATTCATAATCTATAAGAGACTTATGCTTCTTTTGCTGAAAAAAATCGTCTTTTCTTATAAGATATGGTACTAAAAATGAACCAAGTGGTTCATGTCTACGAAATAGAAATCTACAGTTTTTTATACCTCTATATGAGTCACTAGAAATATGGCAAAGCTTAAGATCGTGATTTGGAAGTTTCTTCTGAGACTATAATATCATGTAGGCAAGGTAACTGTAGCAAGCATTCTATCTTCCAAATTCAAATTAAGGAACATTGAATCGGCATCATATAAGCAAAATTCCACCAATTAGGACGTCATTGAAGGGCAAGTCATAACAATCAGGCAGAATTACTGCACGATTTTTTTAAACTTTAGTTTATGGACAGCAAATCTGAACAAACTATAAAGATATATAAGATTCTTGAAACTATTTGACCTGATTTGGACTACTACCATAGCCATCATGCCATGTACCTCATCAAGTAATTATAATTGAATCTACAGATTCTTATATTTCTATATAAGTCACTGGAAATATGGCACTGCTTAAGACCATGGTTTGAAAGTTTCTTCTGAGGCCATAATAGCAGGTAGGC
>JAANSK020299424.1:0-10091 GCA_011763485.2 Isoetes engelmannii
AACTTGCAAAGACTAAAAATTCTAGTGTTCTAGATGCTCATAAATAAGCAGGTGAGTCTAAAAATAGAAAGTTTTTTGAAATTTTGCAAATAACCAAAATAGAATGTCCAGGAATGTTATAGAATATTCTAGATGCTCATGGTAAGCACCTCAATCTAAAAATAGAAAGTTTTTTTGAAACTTTGGAAAAAGCCAAAATATGATGTTTTGGAAGGTTCTAGAATGTTTTAGATGTTTATGGATAAGCACCCTAGTCTAAAAATAGAAAGTTTTTCTAGATAGATCTAGAATGTTCTAGATGCTAGAAATAGGATGTTCTAGAGTGTTCTAGATCCTCACAAATATGATAGGTATGATAGACGTATAGGTATGATAGGTGTATAGGTATGATAGGTGTATAGGTATGATAGGTATATAGGTCTATATGTATGATAAGTGTGTAGGTGATAGGTATAGGTGTGATAGGTGTAGGTGATAGGTATGATAGGCGTATAGGTATGATAAGTGTATAGGTGATAGATATACATATGGTAGGTGTAGATGTATAGGTATCGTGGTGTATAGGTATGATAAATGTGTAGGTGATAGGTATAATAGGTATAGGTGATAGGTATGATATGTGTATAGGTATGATAGGTATAGGTATGATATGTGTAGGTGTATAGGTATGATAAGTGTTGTAGGTGAGAAGTATACTTATGATAGGTGTAGGTGTATAGGTATGATAGTTGTGTAGGTGTATAGGTATGGTAAGTGTGTAGGTGGTGATAGGTGTAGGTATGATAGGTGTAGGTGTATAGGTATGATAAGTGTAGGTGATAGGTATTGGTATGATAGGTGTAGGTGTATAGGTATGATAGATGTCTAGGTGATGATAGGTATAGGTGTGATAAGTGTGTAGGTGATATAGGTATAAGTATGATAGGTGTAGGTGTAGGTGATAGGTAGGTATATTAAGTGTATAGGTATGATAGGTATAGGTGTATAGATATGATAGGTGTATAGGTCCAAACCGAGGCGAGGCGAGGCGAGGCGCCGGCCGGAGGCCGGGCCAAGCCGAGGAGTGTAAAAAAAAGGTGTCGTGGCATGATGATCTACATGCCACGACCATATCGTAACGTATGCATCCTAAAAGTGTATAGGTAGGTGACTATAATTGCTTATTTCTGGCCGAGTGAGGCTTGGCTACAATAGATGCCTTTCCGATTTAGAATTGCTTTTGTGGTTGTACATCAACGAAGTCCAGATATAGACTTAGCAGAGGCCACCATAGACAGTTGCTGCTTGTGCATTAAGAAGTACAAAAGGATGTTGAATTCCAATTGCTATGTAAAGAAAAACTCCAACAACCTTGGTAGCATAAGGTGCATGTCCCTTGAAGTGATCCAGTAGTACTTTCAGTAAAACCACGATTTGATCTTTCTACAACGCAATTTAAATGCATAGTTTGTTGTCCACAGATAATGTCTATAGCGGAAGTTCAGGTGATCTTGGTGGGCTATTCTCCATTTCCAGCTTGGAAGTTGTACATATCTATACTTCATCAATATCATGTTTTTTGCCAATATTTGTAACACCATACTCTTGTATGATGGCT
This sequence comes from Isoetes engelmannii, assembly GCA_011763485.2. Classification (NCBI taxonomy): domain Eukaryota; kingdom Viridiplantae; phylum Streptophyta; class Lycopodiopsida; order Isoetales; family Isoetaceae; genus Isoetes; species Isoetes engelmannii. Next base: position 1,598 of record JAANSK020299424.1, read on the forward strand.
AAGTACGTATACAATATGCCAAAGATAAATGAAATTACCATTACATTCTCTTTTCTTCCTCAATTGTAAATAAATCTATAAACTTCTGGGCTAGGAGAACCAAACCTTGTGAAACACCCAACACGAAAGTAACAAACAAAAACATGAAAACACACTCTCGAGCCACCGGAGGGCAATCCCTCATGCACAACACCTTGTTTCATTACGCTTGGTAATCATCGGCAATCGATTTTCTCGCCAGTGAAATTCTATCCAGTAAAATAGCTCGGCGGCACCACCAGCCACGCACTCCAGCTCTGCCGCTCGTGTGCCACGTTGGCTGGTGGCTCCGCCTTACCACTTTACAAGAACCTCTGCGCAGACATTAACTAGCAGTATATTATATTTTTGGGCCAAAGAAAGTGAATGAGTTTACGAAACACACACAAGTTACTACAGTGCTCTAATAGGTTTTGTTAGGAACATCCCGCCACATGTACCCCCGAGTTGGAGCTTGTATGGTGACAGGAGAAGGGGGTATTGTGCTTTAGCTATGGAAGCACAAAGCACTCGTCGTCGCCAGCAGGACTATGCAGACATTGCTCCTGATCGTCCACTTGTGATTGACAACGGTTCTTACTGCTGCCGAGTCGGGTAATTATGCTTTCTGTTGGATTTGCATGAACACAGTTTTTTTTTTTTTTGAAGCACTCAATACTAAATTGCATTTATAAATTCTCAGATGGGCTGGCGAAGAAGACCCACGGATAATCTTTAGAAGTATAGTCAACAGGCCTCGGCATAAAGCTACAGGTGCTCCAATCTCTCATCCTTTGGTAAGCATTGGAATTTTTGCCCATATTGTTTGCTCATTTCTGCAGGTGACGTTGTTAATCTGGTGGGAGATTGCGAGCCTGAAATCATAAAGTTCTTTGATTTTACTAGATCGTCTCTGCGCTCAGCCTTTGATGGAAATGTTGTTTATCAATTTGAGACAATGGAATGTGTAAGATGCTAACTACCACCTATGACTTGGCATCATTCTCATGTTGTGCTCGCTGTATGCCAGATTTTGGACTATGCACTTGACAAGATGGGGGTAGAAGGACCAGAGGTAAACTGAGGTCATGTTGATGATCAATACAGTCATGTATTTAATTCATATTTCTGCAAATTCAACCAGCCTGTAACTGTCTTATTGATAAGACAGGTGAGCCATCCTATACTCATGACGGAATGCCCGTGCAATCCTATATATTCACGCAGCAAAATGGCGGAGCTACTATTTGAGGCATATGGCATCCCTTCACTGGGTAATCTATTGTTGCTAACCTTACTTGATCTGTTGCACATGATAGACTATTTAACTTCTTACTGTTATTACAGCCTAACATACTGCTGCCTTTTATAGCATTTGGCATTGACGGCATATTCAGCTATATTCACAATCAGAGAAATGGAATATGTAAGGGCGATGGTCTTCTTCTTTCTTCGGGCTTCACAACTACACATGTGATCCCAGTAAGTCTTGCATTGATTTCAGAAGTATCTGAACTTGAAGTAAATGGGTCCTAATTTTCAATCTAATTTTATTCAACCTAGTTTTATTTCCTATCTGACCTTTGTTTGTTCCTTTGCCTTTTGATCATTTTCCATTATTGTGCTTGGACGTTTTCAGATGGCAAGAGGCGAGCCCGTGATGGAAGCTATGTGCAGGACATCTATTGGTGGATTCCATGTGACTGATTATCTTCGGCGACTGTTATCTCTTCAATATCCACACCATGTGTATGTTATCATTTCCATCATATATTTTATATGCAGTCATTGGCCTCCCTTATGTAACTAAAGTATTTTTTTTGGAGGTGAACAGAAACAGCATAACCTGGGACAAGGTTGAAGAATTAAAGCAGGAATATTGTTACATTGCAGAGAATTATAATGATGAGCTTCAAATTTTCCAGGTATGTTGCAATTGTTTACACAATTTCTACAATATACTCTAGCACATTTTTCGAATGCCAGAGTATTTACACACTGTTCACTTTTGTGAGGGCCATGACATCATTAGAAATAGGTTACAATAGTAATTGCATTACTCCAAATTTTCCATGCCATATTGTTAAAATCTATTCAACAGCAGGAGATCCAGAGTAGGAGCAGTTAAAATGAGACAAGGATCAATATGATCGTGTCATAGTTGCCTGTACCTTCTCTATGATTTCCATGTAAGATGTTGCGCCCTAACAGTGTGTAGAGCCACAATCTGACCTTTTTTTTGTGGTAAATCAGTCGTAGAATGATTGTTTAAGTCATGAACATGTTAGATATTGGGTTAAAGCATGTCTATAAGTTTACTTACAGAAGAAAAAAGAACAGACATTGTAACATTATAAAATGTGAAAAAGGTGGGTATTATATTGCCATGTCAATTACAGTCATAGTTAAAAAGTTAAGATCAGAGTTGTTGATTTTGCGGAGGTTCTCTTTTTCTTTTTCTTTTGAGGAAGGGGCAGATTATTATATATGATTATATTAAATGATCCACTTTATATGCACGGATAATGAACTCTAAATGGTAATCATTATCACTTCATCATAATACTACACAACCCAATCAAATTGCTACGAATTGGTAATTATAATTGTTGTTACAACGAATTTGTTTAGTGTTACAATTTTTTGTATTATCTATGGTTGTTCCAATAAGTTTTTTTGTCCCCCAACAAGTTGAGAACTGTCTAAATGTTCTTTGGGAAAACTTTGTCCTTTTTATTTTGTCATGTATCATATTGCATTGTAGTTCTTGTGCATTTTCCAGCAATGTAATTCTTCTTCTGCAATAGGAGGGCGGACAGAATGCTATTGAAAAGACCAGGTGGTGGCAGCTGCCATGGGTACCTCCACCTGAGAAAGATCCAATAAGTGAAGAACAGTTAGCCCGAAAAGCAGCTGTAAAGGAAAAGCAAACCCAACGGCTACGGGAAATGGCCGCAGCCAAGAGATCATCTAGGATTGCTGATCTGGAGGTTGAAGTGCAGACATTACAGCAAATACTTGAAGATGTGGAAGGTCTAGACGATGAACAGGCTGAGATCAGTCTCTCAGAAACAGGATACAGTTCTCGCCAAGATATCCAAGGAGCTCTTTTCAAGGCAACTGCAGCATTGCGAAAAGCAAAAGGAGAGTCAATAGAACCGGAGAAGGAGAATGTAGATATTCCATCTGAAAAGTTTCCACTTGTTGATATCCCAGACCATCTACTGACTGAAGACCAGGTAGGCAATAAGATTTAGGCCTTAGAATTTAGATTGTTGAATCAGCTACCAATGGTTCATGCTTTTCTGGAGACTAACTTTTCAACTTCTTCAGTTAAAAGAGAAACGCAAGCAGCGTTTTCTTAAGTTTACATCAGAGGGGCGTGCAAGAGCTAAACAAAAACGTCAAGAACAGAATTTGCAGCGGGAGCGTGAGCAGAAAGTAGAAGAAGAAAAGCGCATGTATGCAAATATTTACTTTGTTGATCTTATATATTGAATTTACTTTTAAAACCTTTGCCATTTTTAGGGCAAATCCAGAACAATACTTGGAAGACCTTAGATTAAGACATGCAGATTTAGCTGCTAAAGTGGAGCAAAGAAAACGGCAAAAGGTAGCATTGACAAATGGCACTGGCACTTCCTCAACAACATCATCAGTAACTGCTGGAGGACGCAGTGAGAGGTTGAGTGCATCACAGAAAGAACGTATGAAGCTTTTGACGAAAGTTGCCTTTGACAGAGGGAAAGAAGAAGATACATTTGGAATGAGGGACGAAGATTGGCAGTTGTATAAGCAGATGGATAAGGATAATGATGATGAGGATGATGCGGATGATGATGAGGCAGAGCTCGGCCGTCTGAACTCTAGGCTTAAGGTTTGTAGCTGTACGTCAAATTTGATTGCGTTGTATATTGAATGAATATTGGCAGATAATATTCAAATAAGTGTATTGTCTGTTTTATTTTCAGGAAATTGATCCTTCATTTATAATGACAGCTTCTGCAAGTATTAGTCAAGAAGCTGTTCTTGATGTGCATGTCCAGCGCCCCTTGACTGAAGAGGATTTTCGCATAGTAATTGGCACTGAAAGGTTTCGCTGTCCCGAAGTTCTTTTCCAACCTTCAATGGTAGGGGTGGATCAAGCTGGAATAGGAGAGCTGGTTTCCATTTCCCTGCGAAGATTACCGGAAACCCTTTATGAACAAGTTAGCAATGGTCCCATATTTTTAACAGGAGGCAATTGTTACTTGAATGGCCTAGATGCACGTTTGCATGCTGAAATTAAGCAATGCAGGCCTTTAGGTTCAGTTATAAAAATAGCAAGGGCTATAGATCCATCATTGGATGCTTGGCATGGGGCATCTATATATGCAGCTTCAGATTTGTTCAAAACTTGTGCATTTACTAAGGCTGACTATGAGGAGAAGGGACAGGATTGGCTTAGACAATACAAACTAACATATTCTTTGAGATGATTTGCAAAATCTTTCATTTAGTGCATCAAGCAAAGAGTTTCTTGATCACTTGTAGATTATGGTACTACCTCTATCTACACTGATTTGTTACCTTCAGGAACTGAAGGTTGTCCATGTCACAAGCTTGGCATCTCATCTTACACAGCATGCGTTATCGAAATTTGAGCATCTTCGAAGAAAGAAAGTCCTCATGAATATGCTATCCAAGCCCCTATCATCTAGAGGTGTTTTTTTATGGCACTTGAAAACTTTTGCAGCATGCATGTGAAGCTTCTGAGCGTTTCTTGGATAGTCCAATTTTCACTCCATTTTCAGAGCAAATGTTTGCGTCTTCAACTTAGGATTCAGAGCATGGACTTAGGTAGTGACGACAGGTCATTTTTTTTCCAAAATCAAGAACAGGAACTATGTTACAAAAAATGGTTCTCTGAATGCAACACACGTAGAAGAATATCATCTATATAAGATTCCATTGCTCTTCAAATATAATGTAGTTCGGCACCTTACATGTTGGGGATATTAAGGCAACATTATTTGTTTTGGTACATATGCTGATTTACTTGCTTATTATATTGGTTTAAGAGCAGTGGCTTATCTTAATGTTCTTGAACGAGGAAGATGATTGCGTGCATGTGTGCTTATATATTTTAGGAAAATTTACCAATACTTTTTTTGCGATTTGGCCTTGTCGCCAATTCTCGCCAAATTACCAACGTAGAAGAAGATTTTACTCTAGATTTTGTGCTCATGTAGAACATCACTTCGGAGCTCAATTTGGATTTCAAGTCACATGAACATGAAGGCTATTTGGAGACCAATTTGGATCTCTAGTCGCATGTACATGAAGGCTATGTTGGTTTTTTAGGGAGAATTTGTTTCGATCTTACCTCAAACAAGATGCTAAAAGCATCAAAGGGTTGCCGACAACCCAAGCTTTCAAGCAGAGAGCAGATCAAGAACGAAAAAGTTGGAGAGACGCAGTTCCACTGAAAAGTCCGCCATAGTTGTGTTCGCCATCGCTTCCTTTGCTTCAGCGCTACCTACAAAGAAAGATACAAAGAAAGATGGGAAGGGAGAAGGAAGAGGGAAGGAAGTGGCCTTGCATGCATCTGCAACTCCTCCTTAACTCTGCTTCACTGAAGTCAATCCATCTTTCAAATCGACGACTGCGGAGAGGTTAAAATAATGTATCTTATCAAGCTCTGTTGAAAAGGGATATTTATGGTATATTCTTTCGTTTCCTGCAATCTGAGCCATTCACATCGCATATACCAAGCATATTCCCCATTCTCCCCCACCACACAAAGGGTATGCCCTTCGGGCAACCCAAAAATAACACGAAAAAATTATAATTCAAGATTATATCTGAAATCATGCAAATTAGATTTATGAAGGCTATGTTGGTTTTTTAGGGAGAATTTGTTTCGATTGTACCTCAAAAAATACGCACAAGAAAAAATTATAATTCAAGATTATATCTGAAATCATGCAAATTAGATTTATCTTCCTCTGTATGAACGTGTTGTGGTAATGGCGGTCATAATGAACATAGTTGTAGAAATCCAATTTGACCTTTCCATTGATTCATTCATCTGAAAAGATCATTCAGTTCAATATGGAATTTCTCCTTTTCAAAGATCATCATTCGAAAAATACAATGTCACTTTTAGAAATCAATTTTTGTTTTAGAAATAGTTGTTTACAATTATGTTGATTAAGAAATCATTAAGATTTAGGTTTTATTTTTAATTTTAAAGGTCAAAAGGGCTTTTTGAAAAATTACTTAGCAATGGAGGCATTGTGGGAATTTTTAATATACGGAGGGTTTTTTTTGGAAAATAAAAATAACTCAACAATTAAGGTTATTTTGTTATATTTCACTAGGTTTTATTAAGTTTGGAGGACAGAAAAATTTAATGCACTAGCACCTCTACTGATAACCATGCACTAGCACCTCTACTGATAACCAACACACGAAAAGGGCATACCATTATCCAATGGGCAACCCAACTTGCTAAAGGCTTTATCCTATACCCCACACCATATTAATTCCTCTCCTTCCTTGAGATGCTTGTCTCAAGCATGTGGAATGCATCAATGTTGCCATGAAAAATTGAACCTTGGCTCTGATACCAAAGCTTGTGCACTACAGCCTCTAATGATAACCAACACACCAAAAGGGCAGGTCCTTCATAAAAATCATTATCCAATGGCCCCAACTTTTCTAAGACTTTATACAGCAACAAACATATTAATCTGATTCCCAAACTTCATATCCCACTGAGGAGTGTTATTGAAATCACTAGCCATTACCCTATCAATTTGAGATTTTTGAGAGATAACTTCCTGGATATTTTGCCACAAGACCTGTCTATCATTTGATTCACTATAGACATAGACATTTATAACACCAACTTTTTGATTGGCATGCTCAAAGATGATAAACTGCCATCTAGAATTCGGGCTGTTAAATGTTTCCACAACTCTAAGATTGAACCAAATGATGGTCAAACCCCCTTTAGTACCATTGGCTTCGATGATAGTAGAACTAGCACCATTCTGAATCCAAGTAGCTAAGCTTCAAAGGAAGGAAGATGATGCTCTTGAAGAAGGATGAGATCAACTTTGTATTGCCTGATATTAGCAACAAACCTCCTCTCTTGACAGGGCCTTTAATGCCTCTAAGATTCCATGAGATGACCTTCATTGAGGGGTATTTTTGTTCAGAGTCTCAGCTAAAGAATCACCTTTGCTTCTTGTGTTCTTAGCAGGACCTTATACTCAACATTCACAGAAGTACTGTGTGGAATGGCTTCAATTGAAGCATTCTTCTTCCATTTTTCAGATTCCATGACATTGGAAAGAGTGTCATTAAAGTTTAGAATAGCAAGAGGTGTTTCTGTTATAGTCTCAGGGAGATCTGACAGGTTGTCAGGATGGATATCTAAATTGGTGTCTTCCCTGACTGGAGTAGAATCCAAATTGCCATCTATGTGCAATTGAGAGGAAGTAATGCAATCAACCATTGGAGAGAGGCAAGTGGTACTAACCAAGTTTGAAGGATTCTCTCCTTGCTGAGTTGAGTTGTGCTCCCTAGCTGGTCCATCATTATTGAGTTCAGAACCTGCAAGAGCATTGGACTGGACAGCCGTATTAATACTTTGGTTTTTTTCATTTTTAAAATATTCGACCATGGCCTCTTAGAACATTTTCCATAATTTACTCACTTTGAGAACTCTTTGTGGCATCAGGTCTAAACTTAGTGGTAGTGAAGTCAACCTGAGAGTCTTCTTGCTCATTTCATTTTCTACTATGTTCCTTGCTCTAACATCAAGTGTTCCTGGTCTAACAAAAGGAAAGGAGAGGATAGGACTTTCTGTAACCAACTGTATTGTCAGTGGAGATGAGGGTGCAACCTTATCTGACCACCAGCCTATTATTATTGAGTTCAAAAAGCTAGATTTATATAGAATCCAGACTAAGACATCCTTCAAGTTCAACTCCTCACGTCTATCCAACACTAAGTTTTGCAAAGAATTCAGAGAATTCTACTCTAGCCAACCAGGAATTGCTAATCACCAATCTCTTTTCTACTCTAAGCTGAAGAAAGCTAAGGGATGGATTAAGTCTTGGAGTCTCAATGCTAAGAAGCTGAGAGACCAAGTTAAGTTGGAGCTCTTTGAACAAATTAAGACTGTCAGACAGCTTCTTATCGATGAACCAAGCAACATTTTTCATCATCAGGAAGAGAATAGACTTGAGACTCAAATCAGGAATTTGGAGGAGCATTGTGCTAGAGATCTAGCTTTGAAAGTCAAAATTACTTATGCAAAGGAATTGGATAACCCTTCCTCTGCTTTCTTCTACAAGAAAGCTAAACAGAAACTGCTTAATAATGCCATTACTCAAGTTCAGAATAGTTCTAGAAATTTTATTACTGATGAAGATTCTGTCAGAGACTACTTTCTGCACAACTACCGGAATCTCTTCTCTGAAGA
>JAANSK020299435.1:0-10090 GCA_011763485.2 Isoetes engelmannii
GAAAACTAATTAAGTCATTGATATCTCCAAAAAAGTCAAGTCATCACACTAGTGTCAAAAAATCTTATTTAATCATCGGGCGGAATATTTTAGGACCCGCTCCCAGCTAATGACATTCGCATGACCCCCAGGAATGCGCTTCCCAATTTCTAACCCCCCATACATTTATGTCATAAGCTCTTATAGGATTCAAAAACAAATGGATACATACTGAACAAATGGATACATATTGATATATTGATGTAAGTTGTGTAAAAGTAACGAGGAGCCTACTTATTCTTAAAAGAAATTTTTGCGGCTGTCAAGGCAGCTGCAAACTTTTCTCTTTGCCGTACTCGTGTGTTCTTGTGTTCTACCCTAATTTCACAATAGATTACCAATTTATAGTAGCGGGCCCGTGGGTATGATTGCTATTAGAATACAATTCTTCTGGCGGTGAGCCTCAACAATAACACACGTCGTAACATTTCTCTTCGTCGAGTTCCTGTATTTCGACGATTCTGTTTCGAGTCCAAACGCCATGGACGTCTAGTATTGAGCAAAAGTTGATCGACTATGCGATGCATGCAAATGTATTTCTAAATATTAATAAGTTCAATAAATTATGCTTTCCATTATTCAATTTGTAGATGATTAACAAGTAAACGTGTGTCCAGCGTTGCTGCGCTAATGTCCGGCTTGTGTTTAGCCTTTAATGTTCATATATGTGCAACTTCCGGCATTATAGATTGATGCTTGCAAAAGTGGATATGATTTGCTTTTGTAACTATTTTTGTTGTACACAAAGTGGATATGATTTGTCTAGTAACAGTATCATCAATGTATTAACTTTGCGTTTAAAGGATAGATTCTTTAACATCCACGAAGAACAATCAGAAAACAATGCTTTATAGGTTCTATGGGGGCAAGTAAAAATTTCTCTTCTTCTTCTTCTAAGGTGGAAAATTTGGGAAACAAGCCCAAAAGTTATGCTCAAAATGTCACCTCATTCAAGAAGTCGTCGATCATTGGCCGTCAAGGCAACTGCAAACATTTCTCTTTACCATACTCGTGTGTTCTTGTGTTCTATCCCTCATTTCACAATAGAATAACAATTAATAATAGCGGGCTAGTGGCTATGATTACTCTTAGAATACAATTCTTCTAGCTGTGAATCTCCGCAATAACACATGCCACAACATTTCTCTTCATTGAGTCCCCTGTATTTTGGGGGTTTTGTTTCGAGTCCAAACATAGTGGAGGTATGGTTTTCAGCAAAAGTTGATCGACTGTGCAATGCATGTGAATGTATTTCTAAAGATTATTAAGTTCAATAAATTGCATAATTACCTTATACTTTATGCTATTCGAATTATATATGTTTAATAACGTACAACTAGATTTCTCAACTGCATATTTACATCAACAATAATCGAAGATGCGACTTCATCATTGAGGTAACTTTTAGAATAGTATAAGTTATGAAATAAATCTAAGATGAGATCCAATTCAACCTCCTTTGATACAAAGGCTGGTGAGTTACCAAGGTGCCAATCCACCACCCATAAAAGCCAACTAGATTTAGCTCAATGATGTACTCTTCTTTTTTTGTGTCATCTCTGTAGACATCAAATAAATGTTAGCTATAATATCACACAAAGATGGAACACATAGAAGCATAATGCCAAGAATGAGGGGCAAGGATATCTAAATAGTGGAGATGGTATTGACGTGATTTTAAACCACATATGTCCAGCAAAATATTGCCGAAATGTCGACAAGTGGTACATAGTGAGAGAGGGTTGTTGTGGAAGAACATATTACAAAGCAATTTTCTTGGGCGTGAAACATTTATTGCTTCTCAAATGGACGTTTGGAAATGCTTACATTTAAGAAAAGCAACTTTCTCATATGGCCTTTTGGAAAGGCTGAATATTTATATGTGAATTCTTGTTTCTCAAAGAAAGCATTTGTTCTTTGCATGTGTTGGCACTACAAATGTGAAGAATTTTGGTTAAATGTCTACCTGTAACTTCATGTATTTCTTCAACTACAAATAATACACTAGTTCCCAACTATAGGTCTTGAGTTCGAGACCACCTAGAATCGCACTCTGAAATGTTGGATGTCAAATCCCACAGACGCAATGTAAAGAGGGTGGAGGCAGGGCCCAACTGAGCAATATACGGTGATGTGTGCGGTCACATGTCCAATTAGATGCTGCCTAGTGGCGTGATGTTAAAAATAATATCTATCTATCTATCTATCTATCTATCTATCTATCTATCATTAATCATGTGAACACTCCTCATCATGTGCTATCTATCATTAATCATGTGAACACTCCTCATTGAGAATATGGAAGCGTGCTTGGAAGAATTCACTTCCTTCAAAGGTGGCAACCATTGTATGGCAGGTCATCCATAGAGCATGTAGAGTATGTTGTTAACAAGTTCAGTCATGAAGTAAACCGGGCTACCGCATGTGTAATCATGTTGATGAAAGTATAGAGCATAGTTTCATGGATTGCACTGATACTCAACCAATTTGGAACCGAGTTAAAAATGTCTTTGGGAGTTCAGTCCAAGTTGATCAGACTTATTGGGGTTGTATCTAGCAAGTTGGTATGTATTGAAGAATGGCTGCTCACTTATGTAAGGCGTAATTGTTGCAGATCACTTGAAAAAGAAGAAGATTGTTTGTTCTCAGAGGTATCTTCATCCTTCTGAGATCCTGGCATCTCTTCGATATAAATTCAGAAAGCACGTGTTTGCTTTAGATGATGAAAGTTTAGGACGACAACAATGGGATCAATTCTTTTTCAATTGTAATGTGAGATGGTTTCTTGGGTTGCTATGTGGTTATCCCTACATACTCGTAATTGTTGTGTGGGTGTGGTGATATCACATAGGATTTATATGTATTTGCATATTTGCAATTAATAGATACATCTTTCAATAAATAAATCAAAAATTTGACCTGGTTTAATTTTTTGTGGTTTTCGCCGGTTCTCTTGTATGGGGTCGAAGTGTGGGCCCGGTCATATCCGCCACCACGTGGAATGACCTTGAACAGGTACAGAAGGCTTTCTAGGCATGAGCGCTTGGGGTAAAGTCCGCAGTACCGTATCAGATATTGCTGCAAGAAACAGGTTTTCTCCCCCTCTAGAGGGCAGTGATGTGCCGCCACCTCCTTTACTTTCAGTAAGTAGTTCGCATGGGGGATGCACGCCTACCTAATATGGCCTTAGCAATCGTAATGGGTCCGCATCACCTTAAAGCATGCTGGAAGGACAAGCAGATCCAGTGGCTCTCCCGATGGCACGTCAGGCACACAGATGCGTGCAGGTCCGCACAAAATAGGAGCAAGATGAATTGAAAACCCTGTGGGACGTCGAGGCTCTAGCACATGTCAAGATGGCACACTATAGGCAGCAGGTGAACCCCACACTCACATGAGGCCCATACCAGTACCTGTGCACCCACCCCTCTGTCCATGAAAAAGCGTAGGCTTATAGCTTCCATTTGCACAGGTGGGCATCGCCTCCGTATTGCAATGGGACGATGGGCTCGTGAAGCACGGGAGGACAGGACTTGCCAGTGCTGCTACCAAGGGGCCATTGAGGAGGAGCATCATGCTTTGCAAGCCTGCCCTGCATATGAACAGATTCGAGTGCGGTATCCTGAACTGGTAGTGCCTAACCAGCCGCTGCATCTTCTGTTGAGCACCAATTCAGTGCGATCTCTCAGTGGGATCTCTTGGATCATATCTTCAGGACGGCATGAACGAGCGAACTCGACTCTGTCAAGGTTTTTCCCTCTAAAACCCTCCCGGGCGAGGTTTTTTCATCCTAGCCGTAATACGCTTGTTGTTTATACTTTGTTTGAGTCCCATATGCCAATTGGTCTCCGTTAACGATAAAATGCATTCTATTTTATTCTATTCTATTCTATTCTTAAAGCTATAAATAGGAAAGAGATAGTCAAGCTTACAAGACCCAAGATGTGCAAGACTCAAGAATGTTAGCCATTAATCATTCCCTTACAACTAGAAGTTACAAGACACAGAGGGGTAGTCAGTAATTATTCGAGCATGGGGTGGACTATGGGATGGCAGTGCATGTCTTGAATGATTGTTTCTTCATGTTTGACCTGCTCTTATTTTCATCGCCATCAAGTGTGGTCTATTTTTCCAGTGCCTAGTATTTGTAAGTCATTTGGGAATGCACATCAATGTAAAAGTGCCTGTTGCGTATTAGTTACTGGCCTAGAAAGAGGTGAAACCTTTAAAAAAAAAATCAATGAATTCCGTTGCATGTATTTTACATGTTTTGCTACATAAAGGGGCAGATAGTCAACATGAGTGGCAACTATGTTTCTTTCCACCCCCAAATTGTGCTAAGGAATTGTAAACATGGACAGCACGTTCATTCTGTATCCATCTATACAGATTCTTCAACAGTCACTTTGGAAACAAAACGTTGGGTGCACAAAAAGTTGATTAAGCTTTACCATTTCTCCAAGGGCCCAAAACTGCAACCAGTATTATGATGATGACAATAAGCAGTAAAATGATTCCAATGCACATCCATTTTCGTTTTCCATGTTGCAACTTCTTTGCTACTTGTAGCACTGTAGCACCCTTTTGCACCTGATCAGAGGCCTTCGAGACCTGAATCCAACCAACCGTCTCAATTTTTCATCTATTTTCAAAATATAGAAGTCATGACTCTACCTGAACTTCAATATTATCAAGCATTTCCCCTTGAGCCTCCACTAAGACTGCCATGTCTATGAAAATCTGAAACTCCACAAGTCAAGATAGTCACCATATGATAACCCTATGATTATAGCTGGAAATAATAACAGAAACATCAAGAAAAAACAGGGTACCTGATGGAGATCGAGAAGTTTTCTTTCAATATCCTTGACAGAATCATGCCGATCTTGGATTTCCTTCATGGTGTCTAATACCTGACCACGTCCTTGTTCTTGGATTGCCTTCTGAAAGATGGACTCACTGTCACCTGTCTCTATAAGGTTGTCCACAGTCTGTTACACTAGGCCATAGATCAGAAAATAATCAATCATTCCTCTAAAGTCATGAGCATGGCATGTTTGAATGAATACCTCTTCATCCGGTTTCTGCCCCGTAACTGCCAGTCAAAACATAAGATCCAATTTCAGAGCTTTTATCAAATGCAGACCATGTAATCCAACTCCTATTACATCTGTATGTAACAGAAAGTTGACAAAACATGCATAATTTGCAGTTAAACCTTCAGAATGTAAAAGCTTAATGATAATTCCAGCATACATTAGCTATTGCTATGTATCGCAGTGAAGGATACTGTTTGAGTACCCTACTGCAACAAGGTATTTCTGCTTCATTAACCCATAAATTGAATAGTGTCCTAAAACATAGTAGAGTGAGATTTTAGATATGCACTTCATAAGTTGAACTGAGAAAATAAATGACTTGAACAGATCTTATGAAAAGCTAGATCTATAAGAAAAAATGTTCTTCCGGAGAAAAAAAAATACTTGGCCTTGCAAAGAGATCGATATCCCTCTAAACGCACTAATGGAAGAAAATTGCCTGTAAAAATTCTGCGCTCAATCACTTCTCTGTAGTCATCTTGAAACTTTTGCCTTAATTCCTGCAATATAATTGCAGACGGTAACAAAGGTAATGTAAGAGGAAAAGGTTAAACAATCAAAGCGGGTATACTTTGGCGGGACCTTTATACGCACGTTAGTAAAGTTGCTCTTATAGCTGCTTTTTCTTTGTGATTATTACTAGGTTGATCTGCAAGTAATGTAAACCATTGACTTTGAATACCATTCAAAATGAATTGTTACAGGATTGGAGGTCATGCATTTCAGATGACTGTGTATACGCTACATGAAGAAAAGGTGCTCTTCACCTGAAATTCTGTCATAACCTCTTTTAACTTCTTCTTCAAGGTTCTGTCACAAGCAACCAAAGGCTGATATTTTGAAGGTCATGACAAGAATGTAAATGTTGTAGCATATCTTATAATATGAGAAGGCAGCACAGTATTTCCCGCAAATTAGAATTCTGCTGCATCTCTATTAATATATTTTGAAACCTTACAAAGTCATAGACATCCGTGTACGATCTGTACTAGAACCCTCTTCATAGCCTGGCTTCTTGCGGTTGACTATGTTCTGACAAATAAGAGGATAATTGATGATATAAGTCACTCAACAGAGTTTTATCACTTTGCAACTACTACATATAAATCAGCTGATATGAAATTCTTTACATACAGATTTATCAATAGCTCCCAGCTTCCTTTTGATGCTCTGGGCTGTTTTGGTTACTTCATCAACGTCTGCTTCCAGGCGACGTCTTAAATCTGCCATGCAGGCAGCCATACCATAATGTTAAATAATGAGAAAATGCACATATTGAAAACGAAGTGATCCTGACCTTTCATAACAGAAGGAGCGGTGGCCACATTTGACTCCTCATGTGTAACCTGTGAGTAAACAAAGATAACATGAGAGTTTAACTATCAACACAGGCCAATATGGCTATATTCTCCATCCCAAATAGACAACCTACAAAGAATGGAAGATGTTTACCTGGAGCCTTTTGAGGAGTTGACGAATTTTGGCTGTGTCAGCTTTAATAGAATTCACCTGGAACAAAAAATGTCTTGTGAAAGACGTATGTATATTCTTATTTGATTGTTTAAGAGCATTCCAGCTGGCACTACAATTGTACAAGAAGATAGAATCGAAATGGAACTTTGGATACCTCCTGAAAAAATTGCAACATTCCTGGATCGTTAGGATCTGGTTCAGGATCCCCCATTTCAACATCTGTTTTGGACTGAGGTTTTTTTGCGTCTCCTTTTCTTTGCCCTCCCTTAGCCTGCAGAAAAAAATAAACTCCACGATAAACAAGAATACGGGGGAATATTAGAGTAATGAACCCGAAACCTATCTTTCCATTATTCATGGGACAGAAACAAGAACAGGAAGGGAACACGAAGAACTAAAAGGAGTAGAAAGTAACTCATGATTTCTATGGTATAGTGGGACAACATGGTAGTAGCTAAAATCTTACCCCTAAGAGGTCGTTCATTTCCTTATAACGTCGAATGCAGGTTTCCTGGCAAGACAATAAATAGGGAAGATGTCACCTGTTATGCAATAAATCACATAAGTCATTCAAACCAGAAATACTGACCTTTTAAATTTTTGCCTTGTCTTTATACTCTGATAAGTAAAGTATAAAAAAGTTGTGTTGCTTGCCTATCCCAGTGTATTTGGCTCTCTGGAATAGGCAGCCTGCTATCAGAAATAAAAACTCATGAAGTACCTACAAATACAACTATCCAAACCAGACCCAAATTCGCAGAAATTTCTGCAACAGGGCAAGGGAATCCGCAGCTTCTTGTAAATTTGATGTGAATCGAGAGATGCATTTAACGGATTGAGAACCTTTTTTTCATTTAAATTTTCAACCCATACCGGTAAATATGTTTTAGTTTTGCACTATAGCGCTAACAAATTAGAATAGGGCAGCAATTGAGAAGACTTATAATAAAGTCGATTAAAACTTTCAAACGTGAGCTCCGGATCACTACAAAATTTATTAGCAGACGGAAATGCTGCTAAAATATGGGGAAGTTTCTTGCAAATATATCTTATGGCCATTTTTCAGAGCCCCATTTTGCAGTTATAAACTACAATGAGCAAGCTTCATATTTTACTTCTGATAAGCTTCAATTTGTTTGGAGAGAGTACGAAACGTACCTTTAGAAGAAAATAGGGCTTTGAACACCGGAACACACTTGAAAACAAGCCTCTGTGGGAAAAAGACGCGACCTTGCAAGAAGGCACTCAAATTTCTCCGGCCGTTGGATTCCACTTACAATATCGGACGGTTCAAGTTTTTTTCCCATTTCTTTTTAAAGCGAAGGAATTTTTCTTTTCCAGTCTTTTGGGTTAGGTTTCCACCCTGAGGTATTTTTCATCTCTTATATATTGTGCGTAAAGACAACGAGCCGGTATGCGAGGGGCCATGTTTAACCCTTTGCTAATTGGCGATGCTCTGTGACGGTCTGTGTGAAAGGGCGAGGCATTTTGCATGACAGTGATGGTGCCATCATGGCATGTGAACCCAGCCTAAGCATTAGAGGTCAACGGTTCAACACCTTCAACTACACTTTGAAATTTATCGTCGCGGCCTCTGCCGCAAACATTTCTTTAGTTCAGACCTGTGCAGCTGGATGCACTATTAGTGTCCTACGCTTGACAATGCAATGCCTACTTAGAAAATAAGGTGTTGACGCACTGTGGCACTACAAAATAATAGGGTGTTTTTCGTCGGGTATAGCGTCAAATAAAGTGACGCTAAGTGTTTTCTCAAAGGCCCACTAAATGTCACGTGGTTGACGCTAAACATGCTATACTTTGATGTCGCATGGGCGACACTTTTTGCATCAAGCATTGCGTCACGGCTACATAACGCAAAAATGACATAATGACTACTTTTGTGGCAATTGCATGACATATTTATGTCGAGCTTATATCCTAGTTATTTAATAGTTGCGTCATACTTTATATCGTATTAATCTCGACACATTGACATGTTTGCGTCGAGAATATATCTAATTTATTCAATAATTGTGCCCTACTTTGTATCATATTAGTGTTAAGACAACGACCATGTTTGTGGCTATTGCAAGGCACATTTGTGTCAGAGCTTATATCCAAGTGCGTCAATAATTGCGTCACTTTTATATCATATTAGTCTTGACCATGCAACGAAATTGTTACACTATATTGGCATTCTAATCTTGCATAGATTGACATCCTTTGTATCATATTTATAACTCTCTTATTACATGTTGTATATCTTTTTGTAATATTTGAATAATAAAATTGCGTCAATATCTAGGCTTTTTTGTGACACTTACATGCCATTTTTATTGTCAATTTTTATGAGTACATATGAGTGTATTGTGTCCAAATCACGGATCTTCTTTATGGCAGTTTTACGTTCAATTTTTGTCATTTTATGTGTCTTCATCAATAGATGTTTTTTTCTTGCACAAATTTGTCTTTTAGATGCTATTTTTTGTGTTCATGCAAAATTGATTTCATTTAAGCCTGTGGTTGCGCCATACATAATGAACAAAAAAAGAAAAATAAGTAATGCACCAATAACGATAACATTACTTTTTAAGTTAAGCCTGAAGATAACTTTGAATTTAAGAGTACTTTCAACATTAAAAAAAAAAAGTTAGTTGTCAACAGGAATTCAATAAAGTTATTTGTCAAAATGAATCCTTGAAACACTGTCTATCATGCATTATTCTCATTCTAGGTTGTCGTCCCTGTCGTCCTTAGTAGGAGACGAACCTTTATCATCTTGCTCATTGTGTTCCTTGTCTTCGCTAGCCTGTTTAAAGAAATAAAAGTACTTGGTCAATTCTCAAATTGTGGTCATCTTGCCATGCAAAAGAACTCTACAAATCAGATATCATAATAAGAGATATCAGAACTCTGTCCCATCCATTACATACTTTTGTCCTCACTATGCTCACAAAGTGAAGGGCATGCCACGAGGCATCTGGTGTTAGGCACATGTTTATCATGAAGGCAGTTATACAAATTATGATATTGGAAGTTATTAACAAGTCTGTTTTTCAGGAAAATAAAGTCAATGATGATAGACCATCTTCTGTCATGATAAAGTCAGGGACTGGCTATCTGCTCAATCAATCATTTGGTGGACCTGATTTAGGGACTGATGCAGTTTCCTGGTTCAGAAGAATTCTTTGAAGCAATTCCAGAAGAGATGTGAAGCAAGGAGCAGTTTGAACTTCAAGTTTTTCAGTATCTTAGACGAGCATCATGCATTATTCTCATTCTTTATTCTCTCCCTGTGGAGATGAGACTTTCTTGGCCCCCTGCTGGTTTTCAAAACAGCTAAGCTGCTCTCTAGGCTTCTCAATGGATAAAATACCATCATATGAAAGATTGGGCAATCCGCATTCTAAGCCAAGTATGTAAGCGTACTTCAAATTTCCTTTAAAAGTAAGGGTACTAACCTCCTCAAAATCAAGTTA
>JAANSK020299446.1:0-10090 GCA_011763485.2 Isoetes engelmannii
AACATCCTTGCCCAAAGCCGACATGTAACTTATCCGCTATGCATCTCCGGCAACTTTAAGAACACTCCTCGCCAAGTGAAATCCAGCAATTTCAGATTCGACCGCAAAAACTTCTGATTTGGAATGAAACAGCCGCCTTTACAGTGCAGGGGGCAGAAAGAACTGCGTCTTGACCAAAACCACCGTAGAAGAATTAAAATCGATAAAGTTGATAACTCGCACTTCGCATGCATCTGCAAATAGCAGTTCTGATTGCATCGACAGTTCCGCTTGCGGGAAAAAACTTTGCACTATCAACTCACCCTTCATTAGTACATACCCAGCATATTCCTCTTATCCTGAAATCTCGACCATCAAATTGGCATATTTACGACATTATTCCTCTTGGCCTATCCATGCTAAGGGTATGCCCTTCGGGCAACCCAAAAAGTTTTAGGGAGGAACCCCCCAATTTTGACCCTTGAGGTCCCCTGCAGATTTCCAGCAGGGAGGTCCAGTGCAGATTTCCAACATGAACTAATGGTGGTGATTTAGGATATGCTTTAGATTTGGAGGAAGATTTGTTGGTCTCTCTTTATTGTTTGTTGGCATCGTATTTGAGTGGTGGACCTCTTTTCTTTGCCAAGTCATCCCTCCAAGGTTCTACTACATTTAACATGAAATCCCTTTTGGGAAAAACAAAAGTTAAGACACAACAACAACGAAGGTTAAGACAATAGGAGCCTCAGGTTCAAGTGGAGACAATAGGCACCCTGAAGTGCCACTTGCAGTAAGTGGAGACTTGGAACAACTTCAGTTAGTGGAAATTTTGTAACTATTTTTGCTATAGCATGTCAAAGCATACTCTCAGTTGCACTACACATAAACTGCGAGTCCACTTGCCTTTCCCCCAAAATAGGCTTTCAAGTTGGAATAGCCTTGAAAGCGATCTCAGCCCTCCATCCATCATGTCCTTCTATTTGGTATAATTCTAGCATATTCCTCTAGCCCTAGGGTTTGCTTGAAAAAACAGGACCTTGACTAACAAACAAAACATGGATTTGCCATTCATGGACCCAAAAAAAATCTGAATTAAAATGACCATTACATTTTAAATCTCGCGGCCTCCAAAGTTCGAGTCCGTTGGGTTCGAGCGGCCTCGTCTAGATTTTGTGTAGAGGATTGCCGCAAAGAAGGTGCGTATCTGTTCTTCCCAATTCCATTGTATTGTGATTTGTTAGATATGATCGGTACTTATCATTTGCTGGTAACGTCCATATGTCTGATCAAGATTATTTCGATTCTCAAATGCACCTATTAGTAATTCTGACCCTTTTTTTTGTCTTGACAACCTTCTGTGATTGGAATGGAGGATAGAACTAAATTAACAAACATGTATGTTTTTAAACACCTTTCTATCATTTCATCTAGTGCAGCTCTATGTCTGAACCCTAAGTTTATTTGAGCCAGCATCAGATGCAAGCATGTAATGGTGCATTTTCATTTCCTAACATGTGGCACGTAGTAAATTGAGCACAGCAGGTAAGTATGATATAGCTTACAAAGTCTTTGCAGAATAATCAGCCATGTTTGGCTGATATTTTTACATACAAATGTTTTGTCTAATCTTCTAAACAAGAGTGAGAAATTAAAGGCCTTTAGGCACTTTTTTCTAGCAATCAAGTGCCATGATTCTGTCCTGATGCTTAGGCTTTTGGAAGCATTTACATGGGATGTATCTTTAGTGAATTAGAAACTCAAGGAATAGTTCTGATGCAAGTGACAAAGCCAATCCTACTACATACTGAATTTTCTGATTAATCTGATCAGAAAGAGATGATTTTCCAGGGCATGACAACCAAGAAATGTTCTACGTCTGTTAAGCATGTAGAAGGTGGGTGCCCATATCGTGCTTTGATCTACATCTCTTTTCTTCAGGGTATTATACGTTGCAGCCTTTTTAATCTAACACTAAACTTAAAGCCAATACCTGCTTAAAATTTTCTGTAACAAAGCTGAAACAAATCTTACACTTGATCTTCCATAAGGTGGGTGGTAAGGGCAGCAATTTTTCTCCCTGAGGAACAGGAACAGGAATTTTCTTCCTTGACTACGCCCAACCTTAGTTCTCGTTTCCAGACAATCAAACACAAATTGCATCTTTGAAATATTGTACACTAAGTTTATGGAATATTCTGCTATTGCTTTATTTATTTAACAGTTTGCTCTATTTCTCTCTCCATAGCAGCAAGCAGCAAATTTAAGCACTCATCTCTCTTAGCCAGTTTATATCCTCTACTTTCCTACATGCAAAGGGTTGAGTTGTGTCATTAAATAACTTAAGGGGTTCAATCACTTCATGGGGCTCTCTTGGGTGTATGATCAGGAGATGTCAGGATTCTACGAAGATTACCAATGTATTAGTAGACTTTCAATTCAGTTCCTGTGGTGGGCAAAAGTTGCATATTGTGATGCACTTGATATGAGAATGTGAGCATTTTAGTGCTTTAAATCTTGAGGTTCTCTCATAGGTTTTCATTTCAAGTATTGCACTTTCAAAGGTTAAATATTCCAAAACAAAGCACAAGTGAAATAGTGACAATACAAGGAACTAGTATTTGACCTTTATAAATAAAAGCAGCTCCCAATCACATGTTTTACCCTCCTATGTATTCTCCAAAATTCAGCCAAAAATTCAGCTTGTTCTTTATATCTCTAGGTCACTTGTTATATGCTTGCTATATGCCCAAGATCATAAGACTCCAGCTTTGTATCCTACTGCAAGCTTCTTAATAGTACTATGATGATAGTTATCATTCATACTTGTATAAGGGCACTAAGAGTGAGTTTCTTTCATGAGTGTTGTTTTTGAAAATGCAAGAGCAAGATGCATCTTACATTTGAAGTGGAAACATTGAGGAAATTCAGATTTTCTCTAAATTTTATGTCTACAACGCCACATCAACACTCATTCACAAAAGCATCCGATAATTACATAATCATATAAGACTGGCACAACTGAAATAAAGTCTAAAAAACTTCTAAAATGTAAGCAACATGAATAACTTTGTGCAAACTTCCATAAATTGCTCTTTCCTTTGCCTTTTTTTCCATTTTCTTAACCCCGGGCTTGTACTGCGCTACTTCTCTTTCTTTCTTTTTTTGGGAAAATTACCAAAATGCCTTTATACTTTGCAAAAATTACGTCGTAAGTGCCCCTAAAATAGGGTGTTTGGCTAAAATGGTAAAAACTTCTCTATGACTGATCAAACTAGAAAGTGGCCTTCTCAAAACTTATAGATGAAAGCAAGCTCCGTCTAATGACAGTATAACATTTCAAATAAAGTTTGGATCTTCAACTTATAGTGTTTGAATACGTGTTTCAAAAAAGAGCATAAGTTGTGAATTTCAAGTCCAATTTAGATGAATTTGATCTTATTGGAAAGAGCTTATCATGATCTACAACTTTCGCATTTGATGAGCCTGTAAAACTATATTACCATATTACCTAAAAATGCCCTTCTTTTGAAGGGCATTTGGGTAAATTTTGCAAAATATAGGGGCATTTTGGTGATTTTTCCCCCTTTTTCTTTGTAAGGATGTGTGCCTACTTTATTGCAATAGTGGGATTCCAACTCAAGGTATTGCATATGGTAGTTTAAGTCTTGCATGATAAGAAAAGAAACAAGCTAAGTAAGAATTTCCTACTTAGGTATAGTAGTTAATGTAGATAGTGGGGACGTACTATCATCTTTGTGTAGAGTTCAAGACTAACATGCACTTGGCTGCTTGTATCTACAAAAGGGTGATTAGGTGAAGTCAATCTCCGCATGCTTTATAGAATAATCACCTTGAAGCATAAGTTTATGGGACACATTTATTCCATGTTGGTAGAAGCCACATGGGATAGTTTGGAGTATGATCAGAGAACTTTCTCGACTTGTGCTTTAGGAGTCAAGTCCATAACCTCATGCCTAATATTTTTTGCAAAAAAATATCTTCTTCGTCAACAAAGCATCACATACATTGCCAAAAGATGGTGAGCATGGGGGCACTCAATGGCAAACATTGTATATAAATTTGTGGTGGATCAACAATGACTTAAACCCTGCTTTGAAGAAGCATTCACTTTGACCCTCATGGACCCTTGCAAGGATAACACTGCAAGGTGAATCACGCTACAAAGCTCACTCACTTGAATTCGACCCCTACGGGGATGTGGGTTTAGGTCAACAGAGGCTCTAATACTTGAATCTCATATGCAAACTTTGTGATATCAGTAGCCTAGAAATGTTTAAAGAAGTTCAGCCAACACTAGCCAATGAGCAATATGAGACATAGTCTTGTATTCATTCACAAAATGCATATCAACTCAAGTTTGAGACAAATATGCGAGATCAAATGCAGCATATATGAGTTTGTCAAGTGGGAGCTTTGGAAGATGAACGCTATACACTTTGGATTTGTCCAACATTTACGGCTATTTGAGCAACGTATTAGGTTGTTCCCATCTACTCAACCATTGCATGCACTTCATAGACGTATGAAATGGTTGCACTTGCATCTTATATTTTGAAAGTGTTTGAATAACATGGTATAAACAAGAAGATTGGCATGTATATATTTCTTAGAATGAATAGTTTTTCCTTTTGATACAGATTTGCAAGTCCTATGTTTCATCTTATGCCAATAATTGGCAATGTTGAGAAAGATAGCGAAGGCCACTACGTTAAAAGTTATTGCAAAGGCATCTCTTCAACCTCTTCATCCTCGCTCTTCTCAACTTGTGGCTTTATGGAACATTAAATTTAGCACTTCCAGTACTCCACATGATATCAAGGACAAGGAGCTAGAATTTTCTTCTTATTGGGGTCAAAATGCTTCGCCAATAGGACCAGATGGAAAAGCTTGGGCTTGGAAATGCTTCAAGGTCCATCTTCTCCACGTTCTTTCTATGTTTTTTATTTCTATTTTTTAGTTTTTATTTTTTTCACGTCATGCATTTTCATTTGCTGATGTACATTTTTCGAACTTAGCCTTCTGACACATATACTGCTGACATAAATGTGGATTTGAGCAAACATCACGAGCCAAAAAAAATTGTAGACAAGATTGCCTACAAGATTGTGAAGCTAATGCGAATACCTACAGATTTGTTTTTCAAGGTGGGTTGAATTTTATTTCAAATTATATTAAAAAAAAGGGGGGGGGAATATGTTCCACATATAAGCTAGTCTTTTAACCTAGCCACAAAGTGTAAACTTCATTCAATACTAACATTGTATGGTAGAATGTAGTAATCAATTAATATATCCAATACATTGCTATTGATCCAAACTAGTTGTAAACTCACCCAATTCAATATATTTCGAGCCAATATCTTGAGATTGTGATGCACAGAAAAAATACATATGTCGCGCAGTCATGTTAGAAACTGTAGCAGCAGTACCAGGAATGGTAGGAGGAATGCTATTACATTGTAGATCTATACGAAGATTTGAACAAAGTGGGGGATGGATCAAGGTCCTCTTGGAAGAGGCAGAAAATGAGAGAATGCATCTCATGACATTCATGGAGATAGTTCAACCGAAATGGTATGAAAGAGCCATTGTATTTGTAACACAAGGAGTCTTCTTCAATGGCTACTTTCTCATCTATATTTTATTTCCTCAACTTGCTCATAGAATTGTCGGATATTTGGAAGAAGAGGCAGTTTATTCCTATACCCAGTTCCTTAGTGAGATTGAAAAAGGAAACATCCCTAATGTCAAGGCCCCTGCCATAGCCATTGATTATTGGCGCCTCCCTCCTGATGCCAGGCTTAATGATGTTGTTAAAGTTATCAGGGCTGATGAAGCTCATCATCGTGATGTCAACCATTTTGCAGCTGTAAGCGTTACCTTATATCATTTGTTCTCATTTCTTTCTTTTCTAATAAACAAACAAAGTGAATGCTAACTTCCATTAATCTATTCAATGTTGCAGGATATCCATAGGCAAGGTAAGGAATTAAAGAACACTCCAGCTCCAGTTGGATATCATTGAATTGAACTTTGGAAAAAGCACAAGATCTACTTTTGAACTTATAGATTAGAGAGTTCATTAGGAGGCAAAGTATACCAATTTGAGATACAACTCAATTTCGCCTCGTGGCGTTTGTGTATTTTAAAAAAGTTATAAACCGGTGGAAGTGTACCCCCCCCCCCCCTTCGCGGACCAAATAATAAAAATCAGCTAACAATGTATAAATACCATAGGAAGTGTTTGTTTAATTTGTTTAATAATCCTATGTGGGAGATACGAATTGAATGCAAAGTGGCAATGTGGAGGGACGATGACATTCATTTCGCACCACCACTTGCTTGCATGGGGCATGTTTGTGCAGTTATAATTTATGAAGAGGGGTGTTTGTTCTTGGGAAAACCTTGTGTTGGTGTCTTCTTATCTCTCATTAAAGGAGACCACAATATAATCCACAATGTCGAACAATCTTAACCAAGGTCTCCCAATCTTTTAATGAGAGATGAGAAGATACCAACATGAGGTTTTCCCAAGGACAAAAATAAACTTTTGCCTTCCTCACGCAAATGTGTATTAGAGACATTGCGAAAAGAAACTAATTTACTCGACACAATCCTAGGTTACATCATATTAGGAAGTTGCCACACAAACCTGCTACAAAGAAAGAAGAAACGTTTTGTGCTCTAACACCAACGTAATTCTTGTAATATAGTGACAATATTTGATTGTAATGAGATAGAGGCATAAGGGCATGAAGTACATTGCAATTCAGAATAGAATAAGTGCAACGGAGCTTTCACCATGCTTTCCTCGTAGATTGGCCACTATATAAATCATAGGATTGGGACTTGCTTGTGGACATTGGAAGTATCGAAGTTTCGCTTACTACTTATGGTTGATGGCTTCATGTGGTTGATGGCTTGAGAAATCGGCATGCATTCCAAGGGAAAAAGGATATAAATAACCACATAAAAGCATACATTACATGGAGTCAACATGCTAAACAAAGTGCTAGCCATGAGTAACTTATAGTGCTTGTTGTACTCAGAATTCAGTTCTGAGCCAACACTACCAGCCTGTGAATGGAGCAACTTTTTTATAGCAAATTTGAAGTTACACTATGCCAAACTTCTGGGAAATCAGTCTGGATGGTCAAGGCAAATATATTCAATATAGAGAACACTTGACAACTTTTCTAATCCCTTAACGTGCACTGCTTCAACAGATAGATTTGGAATGCCCAATCAAAATATTTTTGCATTGCGAACAATATAGAGAACGATACAATCAATGGAGAAAATGCTTGACTACTATTTAAATTCCAAAACATGCACTGCTTAGACAATAGCTTTGGAATGCCCAAACAAAATGGTCTTCATTAAGAATGATGTGCCAACAAACCTATCAAGAGTTCATCTCTCTCTTAATTTTTATACATCTCCTATCTTCAACAATTGCAATGTCAAATGCTAAATGCCCAAAATATTTAAGTTTCAGATAATATCACTTCAGTAAAATCGTCCACCTTCGATTTCTGTTAATGCTTCAAATAACTTCTTCAAAATAGGTCAATTTCAATGTTGGTCTTCGACTGCACTTCGTGCGACCAGGACACCTATTTTCTGCAATTTCTTTCTCCTTTGTAGGTCGGCAACTAGATCCGCATCAACAGGCTGCAGATCCGGCTCAGTGGAGCAATTTTTGGCTTGCTAATTCGAACTAGTCTAGCGGGAATTCCAAAACCACTGTAGCTAAGGGGAACGATGTACTGTAGCAATTCAAAAATTTACTGTGGCCATGGACCATTAGAACCCTGGTTATATCCTTTTCGAATTTCCTTGTAACATAACAATTTAGGCTGTAACTTCCCTTAGTTTCCCATGGCAAAATATAGCTTCCATAATTTGAATCCTGGATCCACTAGCAATCCCTGCTTCCATTGGCAAACAAGCTAAGGGATACCATTTTAATATAGCAACTGACCATGGAACCAAGTGACCAAACAACACTGTAGCTAATAGCAACTGAATTTTTATGTACCATTGAAACATCTGTACCATGGAACCATAATATCTGTGTTTGGGCCTTCCTTAATAATGGACAATGGTCTATGTGTTACTCAATGCCCCATGCAATTGTTATCTTCCACACATGAACAGAGCGTTTGTTTGCAACAACTGCTTCCACAAGTGAACCCTATTCAAACAACTTCGCCATTTTCCACTGAAGATCCAAGAGCATTGTTTGCAGTGATATATCTATACTCATGCACCATCATTTTCCTTTCAAACTGAGCAAGACAACTTTTCTAGCTAGAGAATAAACTACTGAACTACTGAACCTATAGCAATAGCAAGAGCAATCTTAAAACTTCCAGGAATCACTTACTGATGACAAGACGTGCCTCATCTAATCTACTATGAGTTTCTTCATCAACGTATCCTTGTGAAATTCTGCACCATGATTACCCCTTCATGGCCCCAATGTGTTCACAAACACACTAGGAGGTGTTCCTACCCACCAGGGCTTCTAGCACCTACCAACTTTGTGCAGCACTTAATACACAGCTACGGAAAAATGCATCTACCTAGCAACCTGAAAAGTACAACACACAGTTAGAAAATCATAATCTGGTTATGTTGCACAAGGTGCAACAGTGCTTATGTCAAACGCAGAAAGCGAAACTTCTTCAGAAGATACCTGCAATACAACACCTGTTTGTGAATCTCAAAGCACAAATGTTACATTTCTTATGTCTGGACTGAACAGAACTCCCTTCTCAATGTGCAGGTCTTTGATTCTGATTGAAGCAAGTCTAAACTCCTTCAGAATATATCTGAGCACCTAGTTGTGCTAGAACACACATTTTTCCCAGTCATGAACATTGCTTATTGAACAGAATGTAGAGCTGGGATAGGTTGTCTTCTCCTACTTATACATCTATTCTGAGGAAGAGAAGGAAATATCTCTCTATAAAGAGACCATTGTTGCCAAAACATGCACTCACTTATAAAAAAATGAACTTGCAAAATAAACATATTGCTAAAGATTGCCCTGTGTTATGTATTGCATGCAAAGGCACAACTTGTGTAAACAAATGGCAGCATATTAGCAAACATCTATACAAAAACATGCATAAAGAAGATGTACAAAACATGCATGAAGAGGAAAGCATGCACCTATATAGAGAGCATACCTTCAATATGAACTGCATCTTGTTGTCAGCATACAATCAAAGCTTCTCACTTGTTGCATTGGAATGCTTTTCAAACTAAGTTCATGCTATCTCGATGGGACAAAGGTATTTGGAAAAAGGTGGCTAATATTCTGCCAGCCACTTCCTCCCAAACAGCTGATGTGTCTATTTGGATTGGTCCTCAAATTGTTAACGCACAACGTCTTGTGCATTCTTTATATCAGAAGTTAGCCGACATTGATATTGTTCCCCTTCGGGCTGGTTGGCAGCTTCGCCTTCCTCCTCCTCCTCAGTGGAAGCGAATGTGGGCCTGGGCTTGGGATAAGTTGCTTCATCCTAAAGTCTCTTCCTTGTGGTGGCAGATCCTTCATAGATGTCTGCGGGTTAACATGTTGGTCCATAAGTTTGCTCCCCGTATTTCAGAACTTTGCCCATTGTGTAACCGGCAACCTGAAACTCTCGAGCATTGTTTTTTCCTATGCGACCAAGTCCAGCCAGTTTTGTCGTGGTTGTTATCTCTTTTTGACGTGGCCTTGACTTGCCAGGAAATGCTTCTTGCGATTTACCCCTTCACTTGGAACAGGTTGCGACAACAGGCTTTTCGTTTGGCATCAGGTTGGTTGGTGTGGTCTATTTGTAAAAGGAGACGATAGTCTATCTTCAAAGGCTTAACAAATACTGCTGACCAGCTTCTTCATGAGGCACAAGATAGATTGATAAAGGTATACCAATGTTCTCAGCTCGCACGTGAGAAGAAACACTTGATTTTTGGTATATCATCCTTTCCATAGGCGGGTTGCTTCACTCAGTGGATTAACTTTGTCCGCTGAGATTTTATTCCTGCCTTTGCAATTATACTTGTACTTTGTGGAATATTGAATAGAGTTTGACGTC
>JAANSK020299457.1:0-10090 GCA_011763485.2 Isoetes engelmannii
ATAGGCGAGCCCGGGAGGGCGAGCCTGTTTGTTGGCCATAATGGCCGAGCAGGGGGGATTAACCCCCTTAACCGGCATGCTACCCTCCTTTAGATCCGAAGGCTTTTTTCACTGAAACAATCCTATTACTCACCTTCTGGAATGCATTCCACCGGACAATCTCATTGTGACCTGCTCTCCCACACTTTTCACACGCTTGATGAAGGCTGGTTGTTTATCAAGATAAACAGGCCAAGAACAGCAGATTACGGCTGATAACTAGGACGTCAACAACGGTCTGGATCAGATGGATGAACAGACCTGCCAGTTAAGGTAGGGGTAATGTGCCTACACAGGCCATTACGCGGGATAAGGGCTTGGCGAGCCCCCAAACGTAAAAAGTCGGGCGGAGGATATTACGGCCTTGCCACGTAGGCATAGGCCCATGCCACGCAGGCACAGGCCCATGCCACGCAGGCACAGGCCCTGCCACGCAGGCACAGGCCCCTGCCACGCAGGCGCAGGCCCATGCCACGCAGGCAGAGGCAAATTACAGCTTTTAATAAGCCTTATAATATCGCGTAATATCCTCCGCCCAATTTTTACGGTTATTGTATGGTTATATACTTCCTTCCTTCCTTCCTTCTATTGCTTTTGGGATTATGTTGTTTGTCTTTCCTCTTTGCTTGTTCTTCACCTAGATTCAATACCGAGCACATTGTCCACGAAACTTATAAAGTTCCGAGGGAGTCTTGAACCTATGACCTTAGGTGGGCTGAATGTTTGGTGGCCGGTAAATTGTTTTCGTAGCCGGGAATAAGTTCTGGCGTCGACGACAAATAGGGTACAGTAGTCGCTTTTTCTTTTTCTGCAATATAGGTCCGACGCTGCTGTTGAGGTGAATTATCATACCGTAAACCAGTTCTATGCATTCCGGATCGCCTATGCGGTGCAGCAACTTTAGTTAAACACAATATACCTCCTAGATCTGCAAGGGCGGGGCCTTAGGATCCTGAAATCATGGTAAGGGTTACAATTTTCAGCAGCTCATTTGACGAGATATGCATCGCCTCTGCTCTTTGAGGTCGCCATAGCTGGACGTGTCTGATCTGCTTTTTACATTGTTCTATGCAGGTGGTTCTTGCGGCC
This sequence comes from Isoetes engelmannii, assembly GCA_011763485.2. Taxonomy (NCBI): domain Eukaryota; kingdom Viridiplantae; phylum Streptophyta; class Lycopodiopsida; order Isoetales; family Isoetaceae; genus Isoetes; species Isoetes engelmannii. The sequence goes on from JAANSK020299457.1 coordinate 1,129, forward strand.
TCTGTCATTACCAAGACCGGAAAAGGTTAGCTTATTTTTTAGTTGTACAAATTACCCTGAGTTGTTATCCTTTTTTTTTCCTGATTTCTGAGAATGGCCTGTCCCTAAAAAATGGACCTGTTCACCATCCGCAAACTTGATTTCTTCAATGTCAAATTTAAGAGATGTGGCCGTAAAGTAGATCTGATGGACCAAACACCCACATTTCTTCTAGTAGTGCATTTTATGTCTGATTTAGAAAACACGTCACTCATTATTTTCCATATCACTGCAGCCCTGGTCTCTAGACAGTTTGTGGAGATGTCAAGGATTAGAATAGAAGGATTACTTGCTGCTTTTCCAAAACTGGTGGGAACTGGAAAGCAACATACTTATGTAGAAACAGAGAACGTACGGTATGTATATCAACCAATGGAGAACTTGTTCTTATTGCTAGTGACAAACAAGCAGAGCAACATTCTCGAGGATCTCGAAACATTGCGGCTACTTTCAAAGCTGGTATCCTGAACTACTGAGATTTCTAGACTTCTTTTTGCGCATGTCATTAGAAATTCACATTCCATGTATTTCATTACCAGGTGCCTGATTATTGCCCCAGTTTGGATGAGGAGGGAATTATTAAGGTTGCTTTTGAGCTCATATTTGCCTTCGATGAAGTTATATCAATGGGGCTTAAGGAAGCCATTACAGTTGCGCAAGCAAAACAATACCTGGAAATGGACAGTCATGAGGAGAAAATGCATCAAATAATGGTTCAAAGCAAAATCAACGAGACAAAGGATATTATGAAGCGCAAGGCCAACGAAATTGATAAGAGCAAGGTCATAAGTGGGGTGTTAGGATTTCTTCTGAATGTATGCGCTTTTTTCTGATGCTTAATTTTGGGATGGTATATGTCCTGCAGTTTGAGAAGCTTAGAAGTGACAAAAGTGGTGGAATGCCAATTCCCATCCGTTTTGACAACGGAATAAGTGAGATTTCATCCACTGGCTCTGGTTTTGGAAGCAATGGAGCTTTTAATCCGAGCATTGATGCGGAACCATTTGGCAAGCCGCCAAAAGGTACCTGATCTTTAATCTTTTAGAATATTATCACGACCGTGTATCTGATCTGAGCGAGTGAATTCGCACAGCTCGTACATCTGCAACTACTGGTGCAGCCACCGGTAAACGTGGTATGCAGCTAGGAAAGACTCAGAAGGCCAATCAGTTCCTCGAGTCACTAAAAGCAGAGGGGGAAGTCATTGTAGATGATGTACAAGCGCTGAGCTTGGGCAATGCAGCAGTGCTTCCCTCTTCGGAGCCTGTATCCATCACAGTAGAAGAGAAGGTGAAGGTATTATTAAGGAAAGATATTGGCCTCGAAGATTTGGAAGTACAAGGCACTATGTCATTGGTTGCACAGAGGAAAGAAGATGCTTTCATTCGTGTACAGGTGATCTTCATGCTGTATATTGTAATTCTATGCATGCTTTTGTTTAACATGTTTCTTGCGAATAGGTTGAGACAGGAATTAATGATGATGTGCAATTCAAAACCCATCCTAATGTCGACAGGGACTTATATTCGAGAGAAAACATACTTGCACTGAAAGATCCAAGCAGACCTTTCCCAACCGGTTCAGCATCTGTTATCTTAAAGTGGCGCATGCAAAGCAAGGAGGAATCTTTTGTACCTTTGACCAGTAAGTAGATGCAACCTCCTATTCAGGCATGAGTTTTTAATGCCCACATGAGCCTATAGCTGTTCCCATATAGGTTAATGTCTGACTCTCTGAAACTGCTTCGTATCAGTTAACTGCTGGCCTTCAGTTTCTGGTGGCGAATGTTATGTTAACATTGAATATGAAGCTTTACAAAGATTTGAGCTACATAATGTCGTGATTTCAATACCTTTGCCTGCTTTGAGAGACCCGCCAACAGTGAATCAGGTGGATGGTGACTGGAGGTAATAATTCAGGTCTTTATGTCCGTACTTGTAGTTTGCCTTCTGTATATGGGTTTTGCAACCGTTTTCCATTAACAGGTACGATGCCAGAAAGGCAATATTGGAATGGTCGATTGACCTCATTGATAGCAGCAACAGGACGTAAGCATTATTAGTTGCATATGAACCTAATCTTTACACTATTCTGATATCATATTGTGAATCCTACAGCGGTACCATGGAATTTGTGGTGCCAGCAACAGATCCATCTGTATTTTTCCCAGTCGATGTCAGGTTCACCTCTCCAAGGACATTCTGCAATATAAAGGTACTGTATTATGTTCTGGGAATATTGATATACAATATATTTTACATGGCTTTACTGATTTTCTTACATTGCAGGTTGCAAGTGTGAACCAGATACAGAATGGAGATGATGTAAAGTTTGCAGCGAGGACACAGCTTATTACTGACAAATATCAAGTGTCTTAGCACGAACAACGAATCTCGTCCATCTAGGGACAATTATTTTGTGCATCCATCGGTCATAGTTGTGAGAAATGGCTTGTAGCCATTTGTAGCTCTGGCGTATTATTTCCAAGCGTCATTTGATTCTCATTTGTTGTTGAGACATATCGCGGCAATTACAAATTAAACGTACAAAGTTATAGTTTGATTAAGGCTGTGGTCTCACACACCATATTTCTCACAGAGCCATGTTTTTTAGAGAGATCTGGTTAAGCGTTCTAATAAATTACTTTCAGCATTCCCATTTCGAAAATAGTTTCTTCATTACAAAATTTTGTTCATACAAAAAAGAGGGAGAGAATCTCAAAAAGCTCTTAAAAGTTTCTGGACAACGTTGGTAAACGCATTTCAGGTTCCAACACATGATGCTTCTAAAAGTGTTATTGATCCCTGAATTGCATTTTACCGAACTTCACTTTGCAAGCAATTGCATTTTAGGGCACATGAAGGGGATTCTTTTATAACAGATAATAATTTAAAATACACAATTGTTGGATTAAGAAAAACTTGTTGAGGGTGGCTCCAAGGATGTTGGATTTAAATTTATTTTGGACACTTTTGCTTGTAGAATGAGTTGTGTTTACCATTTTGTGCAATGCATGTAGCTTATACCTTGCATTTTTGGATTGCCATTTGCTTCATTTTTAGAGAGATCTGGTTAAGCGTTCTAATAAATTACTTTCAGCATTCCCATTTCGAAAATAGTTTCTTCATTCCAAAATTTTGTTCATACAAAAAAGAGGGAGAGAATCTCAAAAAGCTCTTAAAAGTTTCTGGACAACGTTGGTAAACGCATTTCAGGTTCCAACACATGATGCTTCTAAAAGTGTTATTGATCCCTGAATTGCATTTTACCGAACTTCACTTTGCAAGCAATTGCATTTTAGGGCACATGAAGGGGATTCTTTTATAACAGATAATAATTTAAAATACACAATTGTTGGATTAAGAAAAACTTGTTGAGGGTGGCTCCAAGGATGTTGGATTTAAATTTATTTTGGACACTTTTGCTTGTAGAATGAGTTGTGTTTACCATTTTGTGCAATGCATGTAGCTTATACCTTGCATTTTTGGATTGCCATTTGCTAGGGCAACCCTTTGTTCATCTTCATAGGAGGTCTCACTCTATCTTTTAGAATATTCTTATGCTTCCCAAGTGCAAATGCCTTAGGCAAGATAACTCCAACTTGAGCTGAAACGGATCCTTGAAAAACTATTCGATATTGCAATACTTTATGCTCTTCTCTTCGGTATTTCGTGTTTGATCTCGACGTAACAGTGTTTGATCCCAACGTAATAGTGCTCGGCCACCATGGTCATTGCGGCCACTATAAAATACATTGTACTTGATTTACTTATTTAATAAATGGATTCATTTCTGAAATGGAAGGGTTAACTCATTGAATAGAAATTTGTACTAACATAGCACCTTGTTATTCACCAATTGCAATTATTATGCTTTCCTCGCTCGTCTTTGCATTCTCGGCTGGCTAACCCAGAAAATACCACTACGAACATTCCTTTCACTTTTTTTTTTTTTTTTCACACATGGATTGCTTGGACTTTTAATGCAATAAATGCGCCTCAAAGGATTTTCGTAAAATTTACAGTAAAAAAAAACCCTCTGCAGGAAAAAAGTGGGATTCCCATGCGACCCACTTTAATCAAATGGTGCTTGAAACATCTTATGCCTCATATCATGCCTAAAGTTCAACAGAGCATACTTTGTCCCTTACAAGCTGCAGAATGACGCATGCTTGCTAATGTTCACGCTACTACACAGGCTCAACAATGGTCTGCTAACCCGACCTCATCCACGCCACCTTCATGCAATCAACCATATCCCAATATTGCTGCTGAAGTTGAGTTTTTGCATGAAGTCTCAGCATCATTATCTAAAGACCTTGCACCGGTGGATCCTGCTAGCCCCTTGGCTCATGTCCCATTGGAACTTCAAGAGGAGCTTGTAAAAATCATCATTCCCCTCAGCTTGAGTACAATTCTGAAGCTTTGTTCTTCTCTTTGTGAACAACTTCGATTATCAACTATCTTGGGCGCTGTTGTCGCTACATCCACACCCATTGTTCATGCTAAAGTTGGTTATCATCAAGTCAACCATGTTCAAATTGATGGGGGTGTTGCTGTTAATCTCATCACGGACAAATGAAGGCATCAACTAGGTATCGAACAATTGTATCGAGCTCTTTATAGCATCGAGCTCCCGAATGGACATGTCACGTGATCTCAAGGCATTACTCCAAATCTCACGATCAGCATTAGTGATCTCAAGTTTCCCTTAGAATTCAGTGTGTTAAAAGCCGGCGAAGAACCTGGCGACTATGACATGCTCATTGGATTGGACGTCCTTTCTTTTGTCAAACCAAAGGTATTCACTACTTAGGCCAATAACCAAATCATCACTAATGGCAAATTGAATGCCACTATGGAGTTGGAAACATGCAAACTCGTTTTTGTGGAATACGCTGAAAACTCATTTTTGTGGAATACGCTGAACCTTCCTTATCAGGCAGTGATTCCGATGATGCTCACAACACGTATCAGATTCACGCCCCTGCTGCTGCACTTCCTCTTTCTTCTCAGCCTGAAAATGAAGATCCTTGGGCTGACATGGACCTCGTCAATGACAATGCGATCTCCACATTGGCTGATCCATACTTAGCGTCTTGCCATCATGTTCAACTTGTTCGTCCTAGTAATGACGATGGTATTCAACATCCTCCTCCCTTGGACGTTGCACCTACATTTTGACAACCAGTAGTTGATAAAGACCAAAATCCTTTATTTTCCACATCTGCTAGTGCTGAACCTCCAGTTTTACTTCAGCCAGCTGCTCATACAGTCACCACGCTGATGTTATTCCACACATACACACTCCAGAAGTGGAGATTATTGACCTTGGACACAATCAACCATCTACTTAGCGGCCGGTCTCCCCACACCATACAGGAGCCATGCCCTCACTCTTTTCAAAAAGTACCAACATATTTTTGCTTGGAGCCATAAAGATTTACGAGGCATCAAGAAAGAGTTAAGGAAACTGCACATTCCCACAAAACCTAACTCCCGCCCGATCTAGCAACGACAATACAGGTTCAACCCCAACTATTGATTGTATAATGGCTGTGATTGGTAAACTTCTATATGCAGGCTTCTTTATGAAGTCAAACACTCTGAGTGGACGATCCTTATTGTCATTGCTCTCAAGCACAACGGTAAGACCTGCATCTGCATGGACCATTAAAAGTCCAATATAGCCACAGAACGTGACCATTTTCCCTTGTCCTTGGCGGATCAAGTTCTTGAAGAGGTAGCCTGCCATGAAATGTATTCCTTTATGGAAGGATTTTCAGGCTACAATCGGATCTCCATTCGACCGGAAGATCAACTGAAAACAACTTTCACCACACCGCGGGGCACTTTTGCCTAAAGTGTTTCCCTTTCGTTTGTCAAATTCTCCTTCAACTTTTCAATGCATTATGCTTTCAAACTTTAAGATTACATGAAAGATGATGCTTTCCTTCAAGTCTTTCAAGATGATTTTTCGGCTTACAACACTATAGAAGATCATCTTTCCATCTGGAGCTCTCGTTTTTCAAAAATGAATCAGGCATCAGTCTCAATCCCGAGAGGTGTACTTTTTTGTTACATCCAGAGTTATTTTAGGCCATGTTGTCAGTAGACAGACATGACATTACAATAGATCCTACAAAAATCATTTGTGTTCTTAAGCTCATGCATCCACGAACATCAAGCAAACCATGCCCTTTCTTGGCAAAGTTAATCATCTACTTTTATTCCAGGCTTAGCTACAAAAGCTGATCCCAGACACCAACTCACAGGTGATGAATCTATTTGGGCTTGGAGTTCCCTTCCCAAGCCGAAGCTGCTTTTCAAGAATAAAGATTCTGCTCACACAGACGCGTATACTCGTTCCCCTACAATGGGATAATAAGGTCTTTCACGACCACATTGATGTATAATGATAGGGTACACATAAAAAAATTATCTATTAAGTACCTTTCTAGGTACTTATGTGGAAGTACACAATTGTTGTATATTAAAATACCTAAATTACATTCTTATCCAAAACTAGATGTACTAAATTTAAGATCACAAGTGGACAATGTTCTAAGGTACTTCTTAACACTAACAAGATGCCAAAAATTGAACTACATCATCATCTTTGAGTATCCAGAGGTACTTGCAGTAATGTCCCGATTCATGTATACCCTAGCTTGCTTTCACCCGTCGGCATTCACCATTATTGTTGTTTTGTCTCAAGAACATGCACCACATCAGAACAAACCTATACGTTTGTTACGGTTGCTAACCCGGCTAGGGGGAGTGGCTCATTACCACCAGATTATATAAGGATGTATTGCGGCTATGAGTAAGAACCATTGACCATTAAAACGTCTTATGAATTAAATTATAACTCCTGGCTGATAACGGGAGTCAACCCGTTAACAATTATCTAATGCAGGTGTGCCGGATTTGATCCGGAACTATCCGGAACAGTCCGGAATTGGATCAGGTGATCCACACAAGCCCCTAGCATCCCGATTTATCCATTTCCTTTCTTTTCTCAGCCTTTCCCAGCATTGCCTATAATTATTTGTGCTAATAGCAGAGATTCTTTCCAGTGACCTTTTTGGAAAAAGATCTTACTTGTATAAATACCAATGATCTCTTTGCTTTGATTCATCAAATCCTCAGCCTCTTGCATATGATTTCGTGGTCAAGAGCCTTCTTGTAAGATCTGGTGATAGCAGGATAAGGATTTCTTGCTGGCTGAGCCCGGTTGGGTGGATTGATCTCTTAAGGATTAGAGATCGCTGTGTTTGGGGTCTGGGTCCGGGAACTCCTGAGAAGCAGGCCTCCATGAGGACTATAGCGCCAAACAGAAGCTCCTGAAAAATGAAGTGTCATGCGGGATTTTGATAAAGATAAGAAAAAACAAGAAAACTGATAACAAACAGAGATGAGTCGGTAATCAGCTCTATTGATAAAAGGCACAAGAAGTGCTACAAAACAGGCTCGCAACAAGGCTGAGCGCTGAAACAAGAAGCAACCACAAAATTGGGCTAACTCGTCTAAACTCCTAGCTCTAAACATATGGTATATATAGTACAATGGCCTTGGGCCCATAATGATACGGAGCTAACTGCTCCCTGATCTGCGCTGCCAGAATCTGCTCCACAATCTCCACCATAACTGCAGGAGGTGGAGCTCTAATGGCCGGGAATCTCGCTCACCGCCTAGGCTTCTTGGAGGACTTTGGTGGAGGCACACTTGGCGTGCCCTCCGTGCCGTCACTGGATTGCCTCTTCGTGCCCTTGGTCACTACCGGGGGCGTGGATGACTTCGTGGCCTTGTTCCTAGTGGAGGAATCCTTGTGTAATAGGTATAGTCCTGTGGATGGGTCTACAGGACTAACACTTCCCCTCACCAAAAAAGACTTGATGGCTTCACAAAACGGTGGCAGAATTTCCTTGGGGGGGAAGTTCTCCAAGTCTTCACAAGTACTGTGAGGATGTGGGAGACCAGAGTGCTCACGGGCTGCTTGTGCCTTATGGGTGATGGCCTTCGGTGTGAACAACACAAGATCTACCTGTCCACGATGCAAAAACGAATTTGTGATCAAGTTTGCAAAGCCCTGATGAGTGAGGGTCTAAGCATAGGCACATTCGAACAGCAAAGTCATGTCGAGGCCGAATTTCCAACTGTCTGCATTGGGGTTGCAATGAAAAATTGGTCGACCTCATGCAAATGCACACTGCAGAAGGTCCTTAAGGACACAACAATATCCAGCTTGTCTGTGGACCGTGGGGTCCGGACTGTCACGGGCTCTTTGAATGAACAGATCAAGCCCAACTATGGCATTAGCAGGTGTTTTCCAGCTCCTAGGATTTGGCGTATACTGCCAGTTGTGGGTGATAATCTCTTCCCATTTATACCGTCTAACAAACCGGGGATCCCATCTGATATCTGCATTGATGGTAGGAGGTGTCCACTCGGCGTGAAAGGCAATGGCCTCTGTCCAAAATGACTTGTGCCAGTTTTCGTGAATGTTCAACGGGAGAGAAGGTGCACCAAGATCTGCATACGGACTCTCCTCAACTCTATTCGCATTCGCCCAAGTGGGTTTATGGCATCATCATAAATTGCCAAGATGTCTGGCGAAATCTGGTTACATAGATTCTAATATGTGGGAAAGGGCATCACAGATTGTACCGTGGAGGGCTCCCAGTCTGTGGGTGGAGTCTTCTGTTCCAAAAATGACTGTAGCACGCGTGGTGAGTCTTTCCACCATTTCCGGAATCCAAAGAACAACTTGGTCCACCAGTTCAGGCATATACTGATTTGTGATTGTGGAAACTTGATTGGAATCCTGAAGGAAGTTGTTCTGAGGCAGTGATGACTTTATCATCCTCTGAATATTTTTAAGCCATAGAAATGATGGCGATTGTTTTTTATTTTCCTAATAT
>JAANSK020299468.1:0-10089 GCA_011763485.2 Isoetes engelmannii
AGCATGGGAGTCCAGCTAGCTAGCTCAAAATTCTCAAAAGAGCTCGAATTTCTCAAATTAATGAATTCGTGCATTAAGGGTGCATCCTCAGGTAATTTAGGCGCTGATGTTTGCACCGAAGCATCAGCACTCTCCACCCATTGGCATTCTGAACAAAGTCCCTTAGCAACTGCAATAACTGTGTCCATCACTCAATAGAGATAGTCAGAGACTTGAAAGCTTTCCCACTAGCAGAATGAATAGCATACAGATGATCCTGAAGCTTAGGCGAGAAACACTGGGATTGCATGTCCAAAAGAAAGCTATCGAGCCCAATTTGAAGAGGTTGCTGCGCCCCAAAAAGAGAGGCGTGCAAGTCTATGGGAGCTGCTGGCACTTGGCCATGAAGCTAGGTACGTGAACGGGAGCCCGGAGGATGCGGGGCCCAGCTGTGGCAACAAAGACTGCCTTGCAGATGGCTTGTGCATAGCCATCCATACACCAAATCTCTCACTAATAGGGTGTCTATGAGCCATGGGCTAAAGTCAAATTAGGGTACCCAAGAGCGCTGTAGTAACCAAGCAAAGGAAGTAGACTAGTCAAACTGGCACAGAGGCCGTTGTTGAAACTACTAGGCTTAGGCACAGAGGTATCTGGGTTGAGCGGTCTGCCTGAGAACAGAGCAACAAAGGATCAAAAAGGGGGACAAAGAAAACTGAATAGTAGCTTGGAAAAGTAAGATGTATGTGCAGAGCAGAGGTATAATTGCGCTCCTAAGGAAAATGAGGCCTGGAAATCAATTCGTGGGAAGCCAAACTAAAGGGGAGCATAACACAATACACGGGTGGGTCTACCGGCTGTGGGTGCTGAAATTTTTTATTGATAAGGGCAATGCAAAGCTACTGGAGGACCTAGCAGCTGGTGTGATGGCTCATGCTAAGATTCAATCACCAATCTGCAATCTAGAAGCAGTCCCAATCCAAGGAACATAGCACCAAGGCATTGGAGCAAACCCTTGCTGCTTGAGCGGCCTGAATAAGGCAACCTGGAACCGATCCGATGAGGAACCCTTGTTGCCTGAGCCGTATGGTCCCTATGCGAGAAATTCAGTAAGAGCAGTTCAAGGCCGAGATCGGCAGACCTATTCGCTGAGTCTGGAGGTGTTGAGGCTGTTGTTGTCTGGATGCTAACCTGTTTTGCCAATCCAACTTCTAATCTAACCTCCACTGTGATGCCCTGACATGATGCTCCTACTGGTGCTGATGCTAAAAGTGCTAAGGCACTGATGCAACAAACTCCGGCCCTAAATCACCGTCTAATCTATAAACTTAAGAAGAAAAGAACATTTTTTTACATCCATTAAAAGACTAACTGGGCTAGAAATGAAAGAAGAAAGAAGAATTTTTTTTTTTTTTTTTTTTTGGAAGAACCGAGTCACCAATGTATTAAAAGAATAATAATGTTACAGAAACGAGTGAGGAGGAAAAGGAACTGTCGCGAAGGAACAGAGATACCTCAACACTCTGCAACAATATATCCCAGAACCAAATGCTATCATTGACTATGTACAAACTGACCATTCGCATCCACAATCCCCAAAAGATCACACCAAATGGAGAACTTCCTCTCTGCTGAACCAGAAAACACTAGGAAGCTCTGAAACAAACCTGAGGCAAGGAACAAGGGAGGCCGCGGACTGCTGCACTCCTTGGAAGATCCACAAGCGGCGCCGCTTCCAAATCAACCAGACCAGCCACACCACACACAGATGGAAGGCCTGCTGCCTGAGGGGAGACCAAGAAGCAGGATACAAGTGAAGGAGGAACTGCTGACTAGTCAGCCTGACCTGAAACAAAGCCCAAACCCAATCCCAAACAGCTCGCAACTGGGGGCACAACACTAGACAATGCTCAATGAATTCACGGCGAAGGCCACAACAAGAGCAAAGAGGGCTTACCCCTGGCCTAAACCTGCTCACCAAGACATTCACCGGGATGCAACGGTGCACCAACTGCCACAGAAGAACCCTAACCTTGGGCGAGGGGAGAGAGTTCCACGTCCACATCCAAGGAGGCCGCCAACTAGAGCCCTGAAGCTGCAAAGACCACTTGTCCGAAGGAGGTAGGGTGTCATGAATATCAAGCACCCGATAACAAGACCGCACAAAGCATGAGCCAGTAACATCAGGGTCAGCCTTCCAAACCTGGACAACCACCTTATCTTGAAGTAAGAGAGGTATATGTAGCAGAATACTACCCGCCACCTGCTCCCAAATAGCCCGATCACAATTCCTGAGCCGAAAATGGGCCTGAAAGAATTCCCAAGACGTTAACTGCCCATTCCAGTACCAATCCTCCAAGGTAACCATGGCAGCCCGAGTCCAACGGGCCCTTGTGCAGGCATGCATGGTGGCGGCCAAAGGCAAATGCGCAGGGGGCAAAGGGACCCACAGGAAGGGAGAGATGTGATGATGCACTGCAGTATAATCTAACTGAAAAAGCACGCGCACATGGTCCCAAGCTCGCAACACACCATGGAGAAAAGGTGAGGCATGTGGGAAGGGCTTGAGACCATAAAGCAACGCCCAAGGCATCTTCACAGCAACAGACGGCTTTCCAAAAGCAACACAGCTACGAAGGCACTGCGTAAGCAACACCGCTCCTGGAGAAGAAGCCTCCTCTCGGAGAAAAAGAAATTTTCAATCAACCTCTTTATATCCGCCGGGGGGGAGGGGGGGGGGAGGGTGCACTTAATGTAAAGTCTATATAGCATGTGCGTGCATAGGGTCAAGAGAAATTATCCCTTACACGAAAATTTCTTAAAGAAATATCCCTCGTATTTCAAATACCCCTACCATATTCCTTTTACATGCATACAGAATTCAAGCAAAAAAAATCCCCTTTCATACTTTTATGTATTTGGCGAAAAAAAAAAACCCCTCCTATATACTCTTATTTTTGTATGAATTTTTTAAGTGCACCCCCTAGGCTTTATATAGGATGTGCCATTGTTGAGGGGTCCCGAATTGGCACTAGCCATGTAGAGAGGGTGGTGGAATGGCCAAACCATGTTGCATCATAGTAAGAGTTGAGTTGAGTTGAATTGAATTTTATCTTTCACGGAGCTAGCCATTTGCAAGTATGGGTGATGGTTTCAACTAGATTCTTGTGACGCTCTCTGCTCCATATACAATACTCCACCGTATACTTCACCGAGAATCCCCCATCGGATGGCCTCGCCATCGAATGGGCCCTTCGTCAAACTCGAGTCCTGGAATGGTCAGGACTCCCAGGACTCCGATCCGAGGAACGAAGGTATCGTTCGCCCTTCCTCAATGGGCTCCTATACAACAAAGCATGACACATACATAAGCACATAATGTATAAACAAGTAGAACACCTCGAAGGTAGTAAGATCCATCCATCAACATAGTTACTGCAGCATGCATCTAACAGATACTACACATAAAGCAGTTCCTACCCCGGTTCAGACTCGTAGGGGAGTTTGACTGATGGCAAGGGCTCCAAGATAGACCAGACCGAGTTATGGGAATGACTTAGGTTGGCATATAGACAATGGCTAGGGTTGACCACTCCATCCTCCCCTTCTGTGCATACTATGCAGATAAGCTGGAACAAACTCTGAGGTGACTGTAGCCTTTTGAATACATAGTCTCTCGATATCACACAACGGAACTACTCCAGGTTGCATCTCCCTGGTCGGATGAGGCAGGAGGTGACAAGTTCCCTCGTGTGGTAAGATGAATCATGGGCGACTAGAGAGTCATGACGACACACACCCGTACTCGACTTACTCCCCTTATGCCTACCAGGATGGCACCAACTAATAGGCAAGTCAGGGCGGCACCTGACCCGGAGAGTGTCAAACCCATACTTGGACCTCACGAAATGACCGAGTATAGGCCTAGTCTGCTGTGAGGACCAATGTAGCCTAGCCCAACAGGGTCCTGCACTCCATTCATCACCCTACCACATTGTCTGGTGTTCAGTCACCCCATAGTCCCTCCAGCCAGGTGGGCTCTATGCACAGGCCGAAATAATAATGGGAATTATAAGCTAGATTAGAAGCGTAATTTATAGTAGGTTTCTAAGCCTCTACCCCCCTTCTCAATACACAAGAGGTTCGAACAAGAGATCAACAAACATCCATCACATAACTTGATAAATAAGAGAACAATGATCTAATCCTAATCATACGATTTAACTAACAGTTAAGGTTCATTGATTAGGATTCGAGATCGTATCTAAGGTTCTAGGATAGCTCTAATGGAAATACAACGTGCTAACTCAGCTGGAACACTAGATTCTAGGTGAATTAGTTAACTATCTACTTGAAATACATGTTCCAGATGAACTCCCGCCTGCGCCTGGCGTCTTCGTCCTCCTTAGGTCTTGGAAGACAACTGCTCCTCAAGCCGCTACGCTATCACTCATGTTGCCGCTCCATAACACGCTCTCGCCGCATACGATTCCCGAAATGGAGTTTTCGCGGCAATTCGGGATTTCGGCAGAGGGACGAGCGAAAATCGTGTTTAGGGTTAGGGTTAGCTATAAATAGTTAGGGTTGGTTAAGCATGCTTTGCTCCAATATGACGTTGCCACGTGGCAATACACCTCAATAAGGTGGATGTCAAGGTGGCGATTCGTATCCCATACCTTAGGTGGCATAAGTTATGTAAATAACTTATGGACACACCATCTAAGTATGGTCTAATACCACATATACATGCCATCTTTGACAACTTGTATAGTGACATGGTCGTAGAATATACGTATTCATATCGTATATTCTCGGGGAGCGTCACAATTCTCTAGGTTTTGGTAATGTCCAGTGGTTGCATCATATTTGAGTTGGGTTGAATTTAATTTTATCATCCGCAGATCTGATCATTTGCAGGTAAGGGGATAATTTCAACTAGATTCTCTCGGTTTTTGTAATGTTCCTCACTAACATGTCCTTAACCTAGACATTTATGCGTAGTCGCTTCTACCCATTTATGCTGGTGTCTCGGGAACGCCCCATAGGCACAAACAAATACTTGAGCGGTTTCCCATGGCCAGTTACAATCTTTCCCACTAGATCTATGCTCGTAGCATCCAAGACTATTATTTAACCATGTATATTGGTGACACTGTGATGACCAAGATTAGCAAAATTTTGCAAATTACTCGTGCATATGGGCACCTATGGAGACTCGAAGTCGAGACCTGCTTTGATACTAAATGTAATGTTCCTAACCAACATGCCATTAACCAACTGGACAAAACCGTCTAAACGCTTAAGGGTAGTCACTTCTACCCATTTATGCTGGTGTCTCGGGAACGTCCCACATGCACATTCAAGGAACGAATACTCGAGCAGTCTCCCATGGCCTCGATGGTGGTTCATAGCTCAATTTTGGCTCTTAGAATTAATTCTAAACGCAATTTCATCCTACAAGCCACTACCTTTTTTCTATCCCCTTCTTGCTTGCCTCTTTCCCCCACTCCCACTCTTGTATCTTGCTTTTACAACCACAACCTTGAGATGTTGAACCCAATTTCCTCATCAATACCCATGGACGTGCTCGTAGATGGGCAAACTTTCCACAATGCCAATCAAAGCCACCACATGTAAATACAGCAGCCAAACTCATATTGGGAGATATGATAGATTCCATCCCCATCTGTAGGATATACTACATAGGCAAGACAAACAAGTCTATCTTGAGAAAGGAGGCGAGGACAAAGATGCATGCAACATGCTTGACTAGGCAAGCCTATGGCTGGAACTCAAATGTAACAACAAGCTGCTCTTAAAGATATCCTATACTGGGCATATGCAGAGCCCTAGAAGCAGGTTTGGCAAATGTTGAAGGTTTAATAGCTAAGTTCACATGTCTTGTTGAGCAGCTAGAGACTTCGGCACTTATATTGCTGAAAAGGAAATTTGCCATAGAAAAGCAACACATTTCCAATGTGGAGATGCGCATTTAATAGGATCTACTATGATAATGGCTGATCTAGCCACGACGTCAAGCAGGCTAGACACCATGATCCAAGACAAGCAACATTTTGAGCAGGAAATTTAGAAGACCATAGATAGCACAACTCCACGTAGAGACTGCGGAGATAGCCATCAAGATTCAACATCTTCTTCAAGCTCTGCAAGATAGGATCAACACTCTTGAGAAGGACACTGCCATGACCCCCCAAGTTCGTGAGGTCAGGAGAAAGCTCCTCCCATCAGAACCATCAAGAGTTGCAAAAGGAACTCATTTTTTAAGGTAAAGGGCTACATGTAAAAGCTCATGAGTAGTTGTGGGTTTGCATATTGAAACTATAAAAGCAGACGTTGAAGCACTAAGAGCTAAGCTCTCATCTTCAAACCTTGAGGGCAAATAGGTATTGCAGTCACTTCCCACGTTGAGATACCTCTGGCATGTCCGAAACAACATGCAGATATTAGCAGGAAATGACAAGAAAAAATAGATTTTAACTCAACCAAACAGCACTTCCCTAGGCAGCACACTCCCTCAAGTTGAGCAAAGCTAAGACCTCAGCTAAGTAGGCCCGCTCAGATAGAGGATATTGGGCAATCATTCAAGGAGGAACATGAATAAAGATGAAGGTGCCATAATGTGATGGTCCAATGCCTTCTCGAAGAGGCACATGAAGATCTTAGAATTAATCTCCAGACAATGATCTTCTCCAAGATGAGTTTTCATACTCATTCATTATATATGGACATCTTTGTAAGTCTATATATATCTCAAATGCTCAAAAGTGTGTAGAATAGAGTGTTTTTCGTACAAAGTAAGTGGATACAATAACATGCGATGCGAGACTCGTAACAAAAAATAATTCATTAGATGTCGTGCACAATCATATGGAGCATATAACATTATAATAAGATGTATAGTAAAGCATGAACAAATTGGATGGGCGCCCAATTTCGAATCACATCTATGACGAACAAGTTGAATAACAAATAATTCTTTCAAAGGTCAGGTTGCTCTGCTTCTGACAGAATTTTATCAGGTTGTTCAATCTATGTCTAAGCTTTCTCAGCAGCATCCTCCATACTTGCCATCCTTCCGAAATACTTGAGAGCCAAGTGATTCATTTCCCTCCTCACTCCACTTGAAAGCAAGGAGTGTTTTGATTCCTGTTTATAACAAGAGATTCAAATTTCCATAGTCTGACTCCTGTGTTACAACTCCTCAAACTAAGATAGACAAGAAGCATAATCAATAGCAAGGTGATGACCCAACTTGGAAGAAAAGTATGGCAAAACGTTCAAAAACTGATGCCAAGAAGCATGCATGGCAAAAGACGGATCCCTATATCATAATTGATCAGAGGCTTTCCATTGCGCTCAGGGTTATGTTGTCCCATGCTCCAAATAACGTTAGCCAGCATGCTCCCTGCTACAAGAAAACTGGAAATTGCAGTAGCAGTTTTCATGTCAAATCTAAGCAACAAGTAGAATATGGAAACATAGAGAGAACCCCCTCCCAATCCTCCAGAGCTTGCGAGGGATGCTGCTATAGCTACCAAGATCAATGCAAAAGAAGTCCAAATGTTGATGGAGCTGAAGAAGTAAGGAGGGGATTTACTCCATGATTTGTGGGAACTAAAGAAGAGAAATCTAGAAAACTGGATGGCAAGGACCTCATTCTTGTGGAGGATGAAGAATAACTCCAGACCAATATTTATGCCAAATTTCCTGCTCATATCATATATGCACGACAAGTGGTATTAATAAGTAGATAACGTGAGACACTTGAAAAATTCTAGTGGCACATTTAGGCCCACCATGAGACACTTGAAAAATTCCAGTGGCACATTTAGGCCCACCATGAGACACTTGAAAAATCCAGTGGCACATTTAGGCCCACCAACCTTTAGTGCTACTAGGTGGCTAAAACAAAGAAAGCTCAACATATGTTGCCATGTCATGATTATTATGTATACACAAATTCTATACCTAACACTCTTGGGGTGGAAAAGATATTTTGTACCACACATTCTTGGGGTGGAAACTCAGTGCCGTATACAGGAATCTCTGTTTACCATATAAATAGTGCACAGGGTCGAAAACCACCCAAGTTTCCAATTTAATCTGCTAAAATCCGATTTGTTGAGGTAGATGGTGGCAAATTTTTATTCAAAGTTTAAAAAAAATAATGTAAAATCCGAAAAATTAGAGGGTTTTTTCTCAAAATTCCAGTAAGTCAAAATAAAGAGCGGCATTTTGGTGGTTAATGCAAAATCTAAATTCGAGGCCTATAGTGCAACAGGCGGAGCACGGAGGCATTGTTGACATCCAAGAATGTTTGGCATACATTCTTGTAAGGGTTCAGTCACATGTTGGGTTACAGTTTTTAGGGAGCATCACGGAATGAAACGAATTTCATACAACGACTAGAAAAAGATTTGGAAGATGCTTTCTATAGAAAATTGAAAACTGGAATAGCCAGTTTGTTAGTAGGGTCCCATGACCGACCATAGCCAAGAGCAGGTCACCGGCAAACTGGCAATGCTGGAATAGTTTTCGTTCCTCTACAATACAGAAGTTGGGAAGGCATTTCCTGATTTGGCTGAACTTTGCACAAATCCAGCCTACTACAGAGGTTAGAGATGAGCTTTGCACAAATTCGACCAGCTGCAGAGGTCTAGAGGTGAGCTTTGCACAAATTTGGCTAGCTACAAAGAGTTAATAAGCTTTGCACAAATCCTGTAGTTTAGACCTGCATTTCAGAGATTACAAAAGCTTATATGGAGCTTAGACTTAATTTCGGTGCTAAACATAAATTTTGCATCTTCATTCCGGCGACAGTAAACCTAACCCTAACAAGTTTACCGTTGTTTACCTCTAACAAGAAATCGTCGTCCCAACATCCATTCCGTGATGTAGACGATGGGTATATGTTTAAAATGCAAGCCACATAAAAATGCCCATTTTGTATTCACAAACAAGGAAGCAAAAGGATGAACTATAGGACAATATAACGCCCAACTCAGGGCAATGACATTGACATTGATATTAGGCCAATGTGAAGGCCATAGGTCCATAATTCAACTACAACTTATGCAACAGAGTGTAAAAATCGGGTTGCGGGCCAGGCCGGGCCAAAAAAAATTTGGGCTATATGGCCACGTTTTTCTGTTCAGAAAACCGACGAATACGAGGCCGCACTCTTTCTGATTCAAGAAAACCGACGAATACGAGGCCGCACCGAAGGAAGGGTATGGCCGGATCAAGTAGCTCGTGGGCGCATGCTCTGCTCTATATTTCACCTTATACCTTCTCGGCCATTGGGATTGCCATCTCTATTGGTGTTTCTGTGCTTGGAGCTTCCTGGTAATCCATCTCATTAATTTCATTTTAATCGTTCTCTCTATACCTGATTAATGGCTACAAAAGCTTATAAAGTAGTAAATAACTTAGTGGAAAAAAATAGTAAACAACTTATAGGTTCTCCTATTAGTAACCTACATTTTGTTTGTATATTTTGGTCGACCTTAGAGAACCGGCCAATAGCATATAACTGTACTTTGTATAAGTTAATAAATTCAAGTCTGTTATAGAGATTAAAACATGAATAAAGGGTACCGGAGATCATTGTGGAGGAGTAAAAATATGCATTTTGAAACGTGGCATAAATGAGCTGTGTTAATTTGTTTTGCTTTCTTTGTTATTTTGGTACAATCTTACATAAAACCCTGAGGATGTATGCAGTAGGATACCTAAAATGGTGTATTTTTCTGATAAAATGTCATACTTACCATTTTCTTGAACCTTTCCATGTATCATTCAGGGGCATTTATATCACAGGAAGCAGTTTAGTAGGAGCATCAATCAAGGCACCTCGTATTACAGCTAAAAATCTTATTAGGTGGAATTCTATGCATAATATAGTTGTGTTCTTCTCGTCACTTGTATTTGTGCCGCTAAACATCATAATTTTTTTTTCCTTTTCCGCAGTGTAATATTCTGTGAGGCAGTTGCCATTTATGGGGTGATTGTGGCAATTATTCTTCAGACTAAGTTGGAAAGTGTATCTCAAGGAAGCATTCATCTTGCCGAGTCTATGCGAGCAGGTTA
>JAANSK020299479.1:0-10089 GCA_011763485.2 Isoetes engelmannii
TGCATCTTTTTGGAAGGAAGCCTGATTGAGTGGTAGAAATGGACTCAGCCAAGATTCCCTTTATCCGTTCTGCAAAATCCTTGGCAAATATCTTATATACAGATGACAACAAGGTGATCGGCCACGCAAAGCGTTCTCGTAACTGATCAACTATGTTTTCAAGATCAATAGTGAGTAATGGAACAACAAGTACAATGCAAACTATCTTACTATCATTGCCCCTACTACATCCTCGTGTCTAGGTATGTATATTTCTCTTATTAGGCATAGAACAGAAAATAACCCTAATCTTCTATGCCTTATCCATAAATGAAGCTCTAAAAGTTGGAGCTCCACTACAACTTTCCTTCATATGTCGATACTTTATAAAAAAAACTTAGCATGTACAAAAATGCAATCAAAGCCCAGAAGGCATATAAAACACCTCAATGTATCACCATGTTTCGTCCATGCAAGGTGATAAAATAACCTATTAAAAAAATCAAATCACTATATACATATAAGGAGAAAAAAAATCAACATATCTATGTAGAGGAACTCAAGCGTCAAGCTCGAGTAGACCAAAAGACTCAATGAGTTTTCTCTGGCCAATATGTTTCCTTCATAGCCTTTCTTCGTTCCATCAAAATCTTTACTTGACCGCTCACGTCATCATCCATCTTCACTCATGTTTATCTATGCTTATCAAATGCCGCTTTAACCCACGTTTCTTTATCCCTATAAAGAATAACAAACGACTAGCCCGAACTGAATGTAACAAGTGGCCAGCTCGGACGGAGCTAGGAAAAGAACTCCGTTGTTAACGCTAAAGACCTTGAGAACTCGGGACTAGGGGAACAAAACCAAGTGTTAATATACTTACAGTGGATTCTAGACGGTCCATGATTTCTTTAGAACTCTCATCCTCCACGAGTTGTTCCAGTAGTGGTTGTTCCTCATCCGGCTGTGCAAGTCTACGATTCTTATCATCCCTCTTGGACAGTTCCTCAGGCTCAGCTGAGCACGTGACCAATCCTCTTCCCTTTTGATCTCTATGACAGGCTCAAGTGGAGGAGTTCCCAACGGGGTTGAAAAATCCTCTTCACTTTCTATCTCTCTCATACTTGAGACAACAACAACAACATGTACAAGTTCAACATGAGTTGTGAAAGCAAGCAAATACAAATACAAATATAAATACAAATACAAATACTATTCCATATTATATTATTAAACATTATATAATGCATTGATGGACTATAGGCAAAAAATGACAAACAAACCTACATTTCTATCCCTTCAAATACCAAAAAACTATTATTCTAGTCTTTCCTATGATGGGCATTTGATGCCCTTCATTTGCAGGACAAAAAAGATTTATACCCATTTTGATAGGCAAAACAGTAAAAAATGGGCGTGACAGCCATCAAATTTCCCAACACCGAAGAGAGTGGGGCCGGAGATATTGGAGAGGAAAAAATGAAAAAAAAAAAAAAGGGGAGGGGAAAATCAAGAAATTGCCTACCCCTCGTAATGGCTTACCCTGGCACATTACCCCTACCTTAATGGTTTGGTGCCTCAAGATGTTTCTTATTTTTTATACATTGAATTAAGTTTGTATGATTACTTTGATGTGAACTTTTAGAACCTTATGACATGGTTTACATCAAAGGTCCTCAAGACCATTTTTTAGGGATTAGTTTTTTTACATGAGGATCACAACTTGGCTTGTCTCTTCTCAAAAATCAAATGAGGAATGCTACGCAACTTTAAAGGTATGACCATTTAATATTTTAAAGGTAAATAGCATTTTGAAAATGTAAACTGACTTGAGTGAATATTTATCTAGTATACAACCATAATTTTACTTTTGATTGAAAATACCTTTTTGCTTAAAAATACCCTGGTACTTATTGCAATCCTCCGTTCTTTTGGCAATTCCCCTTTCACTCAATTCCCCTTTATTTAAAAATACCCTAGTCCATTCACAGATTCCCTTTTGACCAGTTCCCCATTCTTGAAGATAGTCCAAGCCATTTGCAAATTCTCTTTTTGAACCAGTCCTTTTTTCTTGAAAATACCCCAATACATATGCAAATTTAACCCAATCCCCCTTGCATGAAAATACCCCGATATGCATTTGCAATCCCCTATTTCTACTAATTCCCCATTAGAATATATCCTTTTTGTTCAAGAATCTCGTGTTTCTACTAATGTTCCACGTAAAATATACCCCTTTTTCCAGGAATTCTCCATTGCAAAGCAAATAACCCATTGTTCCTCAATGGGGGATTTCCTAGCGGATGTGAGCACCTTTTTCGTTGTGTACGTGTGTGTAATGTATCAACATCCTTCCCCTCTATTTCGTCCCCAGGAGAGAATGCTTCTGTCATGGCTGCAAATCGTTCCTGGGGGTTTTCTATTGTGAGCAGGTATTTCAATATTCGGACTTCCTAAAGAACCAGCCTCTGCATATTCCCCCATGTGACCTTATATAAATGATACATCATATGTTTGATCTGTAGGTTAACGTCATCACTGTGAAAATTATAGTCTCAAGCATATGGGTGCAAACAACAATGATGTAATACCTCTTCTTTCATCATAGATGCTTCCTATGCAGCTGCCCATGCTTTGTGACAAGCAACATAAATGTTGAATCAAGTTCTTGTCTCTTGGCAAGTAAGTCTATCTTTTTACAGGCTGCCTCAAGTGAAGGCGAATTTAAAATATCTGCAAACTTCACCTTAGCCCTGTCTAGAGTTTCAGTATCTGCTGCAACTTTGTCATGTGCCTCTACAGCAGCTAAACATTTGGCAGCTAGCTCAACTAGTTCTGAATTACCAAAAAGAAGGTGTTACATGATAACAAGAGAGAAAACAGAACTAGCATTTCACACACAAAATCCATTCTCCAAATATAGACTACTTGACAGCAGCTAAACATTTGGCAGCTAGTTCTGCATTACCAAAAGAAGCCGTTGCATGATGCCAAGAGAGAGAATAGAATAAAAAAACATTTCACACATAAATCCACATGTAAATCCATTCCCCAAATATGTAAAAGCATGGGACCACCGAGGCCTGTCTCAAACTTATAATACAGGCCAGACTGAAATTTCAACATGGTTCCATATTTTCAGCTATGACTTCCCATTTAGGTTGTTGACGTATAGAGAATATCACATACTATTTCTTACTAATAAAGATGAAAACATTACAAGAGAACAGCACCTAAGGACCCTTGCACAACTCCCTAAAAGGAATGACTGTACATGGCCTTGTATACTGAGCCATGCCAACATGAAGACGGAAAAAAATAGCAGTCATTTCATCTATAATATATGTATTAATTCAAGTTTCAATCAAGTATTTTAACCTAAAAAGATAGTCTGTCTTGAGGGCTCAGCGTAGGTTCTGTTCTACTGAAGATTGTCCAACATCAAAATTTATGTTCTCAAAAAAGATTTCCTATGATTTTTAAGTTCACATTGGCTTCAATTCCCACATAATGAAATTGAATTCAGAAATGTCAGTATCAAGATACCTCTTTTAACCTTCTTGTAAACTTGAATAAGTCACTCTTCTTCTTTAGATCTACCTCTGCCTCGGCACGAGCTTTGCACGTACGAAAAAAATAAGGGCAGATTTGCTCCATTCTTCGCTAAATGCCAGCAGTTTTCTCCAGTCATCTGGATCAGGTTTTTCAACTAGGAAGACTTCAATTAGCTTCTCACAAACTCTGCTCAGTTTGTAGCCCTTTTCCAGTTCGATATCTTCATCTGATACATTTCCATCATTTGCCTGAGACATATTTTTAATGGATTCATCAGTCGATTCCATGCTCCTGGACTTCTCTTCCACATTTGGTTCAATATCATTCTCTTTGCTATCAGGCTCCGTTTTCCTAGAGTCTATAAGATCTGTTCGTCCTTCTATTATATGTAGGTCCGTTGTCCTTTAAAGATGTGACGTATTAACTACCTTCCCATTTTCTGCTGGGATGGCAACTTTTCCTGTCATTCCATTCGTGTTAGTTCCTTACATTTGAAAGCAACAGATTTGAGATAAATGAAAGCACTTCAAAGACTTCCCTTCATGAAAATGCATCCTTCAATATCATTATATCCAGATCTAGATCTGCATCTTCTAAAACAATGCACACGTATGTAGCTCCATCTACTGGGACTGTAGCACAGTCACAGCCGCTTATAAACTTGTTAAAATAGCCATCTAAGTTCTTAGAACCTTCTGTTAAATCCGTATCTATTCAGGGGCTCTAGAAAGTGATTAGCCTGCAAAACTAAAAAATGGACAAATCTTAGTTTGTTAAAATAGTCATTTAAGTTCTTAGAACCTTCTATTATATCCATAACTTGCAAAGGCAATTAGGGGAGCTCTAGAAAGTGATTAGCCTGCAAAACTAAAAAAGGAACAAATCTTAGCTTGCAGCAGAATTTGGTATAAATATAAATACGGATGCAAATATTTGGCTCTGGAAAGCTTTTCAAAACTCTGCATAGCCTTGACATGGAATAGAAGATTTGAAAGGCTCTATGCAAAATTGGTTTACCTATAAACAGGAAAGTTAACATGACAATATAAATGTATATACATTTAGAGTTACTCACCTGACTAACCAACAATGTAGCTATCAAAAGTAATACGGCCTGATTTATATTGATTTCAACATCTCCTTCAACTTCACCAATACGGGCAGGGCCTTCGTGGATACAACTTATTTTAAAAGTAAGAAAAGCATGGATCTGCATTTGGATATCTATAATAAAAAAAAAAAATGCAAACACGGGCTAAAAGTGCAGCATGGATTGGAAAAAAGATGGTAAATATCAAGACAAATACACTTTAGTTAAATGTAGCTGGCAGATTGCTCATGCTTGAGAATGATTTGCAACAATATGAATCTTCGTTCTTTGAATCTCTGCTATGGATTATGAGGCATGAAGGAAGAAAAATGACAACTACCATACATGTAGCTCTATTCTGCTGCCTTTTCAGCCTTCCAGCAAGATAAAAAATAATTTCTTCATTGAAGATGCCACAACAACAAACTTACCATGTTGCTTATCCTAACCATTACTTTTGCACCTATGCAGCAGGAAATATGAAAAAGTCTAAGCTTCTTTAAATGCCAAAGATATATAATGACCAAGAAGATACTGCCAAAGTGTCAAAGTTCAGGCCAGAAATAATATGTAGAAGAAGCTTCAAGAACCTGTGGATCGCCAAGCATATCCAACTTCTTTGGAAATCCCTTTAACAATTGATGCATGTCAGAATAATGTGCATTGTGCATCATTGTATTGTGAATCTCCTCGACCTTTTTATTGGCTCTTGAGGTTTTTCCCTTTCTGTTCCTCTCATCGGAAAGACTGTTGTTTCTCCAGGATGGTCTATCAAGAGTTTTTAGAACATTTTTATACGTTCCTTGCAAAAAGGAAATAGATCAGACCTCTATAGACATGCATGCATTTGCCACAATTAATCCAATCGTCCTTTGGTTTGATGATTGTCGTACAGATATTACAGGAACAACCATCGCACTAGGGGTTGCCCTTTAGGAATCTACAACCCTAAATTCAAATCCCATCGCCACACTATTAGCGCCGCCTGCCGGTTTCCCGCCGGAAACCATGAACCTCCAGCAAGTTACCAGGCACATAAGATATTATATGTTGGAAAATCTGCTAAAAATGCTACAGATGCCGAAAATCATGGTGTCCCTCTTTTATCAGAATGTGAGATTGAAATTGGATTTCCAGCAATAAACAAGTCCCCAAAAAGGATTCTGGAAATCCTAAGGTTGACCAGAGTAGAAAGACCAGTGACGGGGTCAAGGGTTTATATTTTCTTATGCCAGCCCATTTTTGAAAAGCTTGCAACAAAGACATGCACATGGGTTGCTGGCAATATGAGACGCCAACCCATCAATGGTCTAATATATTTTAAGCGACCTGCCCATTCCTCGAAAGCTTCATACACATGGCTTGCTTAAAAGGGCATATACTTACGCATCTTCAATGCTATATAATTCCATGTCTTGCTTGGTTTCAAACTTATCAAGCATGGATCGGTGTTCTGCTCGCCTTTGTGCACTGGCTTTTGCCGCTATCCTCCTCCTCAATCTTCAATCCCAAGTATGTATGTCTTTTAGCCTATTGCATTCTGTCTTTTTGTAGAGACAACTACTTGCTATAATATTGTCATTCGTATAGGTCTTGGGATTGCATCAAACTGTAAGTGATGAACACGTCCAGGTAAATACAGATTCTTTTTATTTTCTGGGTCCAGATTTTGTTGTCTATATGCCAGAGATATATCTAGATGTTGTGTTGTCATGTTCTTTCAGGAATATGATGGTCGTGGTTTACTTGCTGTTGCACCGTCAAGTTCTAAAGGTATAGTAATATTGATGCACACTTATTCTAATTATCCTTTAATTGTTTTTCCTAAAGGTAGCGTAATGCTTGTATATTGATCGATGCACACTTATTCCAATAATCCTTTATTGTTTTTCTTCAGACTGCCCAACATTATGCGAGGACAGATGTGTTCCCTCGGGCGCACATGTAAGATGCCTACATTATTGCAACATGTGTTGCGACAAGTGCCAATGTGTGCCACCGAGGCATTCATATTATAAACATGAATGCCCATGCTACAGAGATTGGAAGAACAAAAAGGGTGGATCAAAGTGCCCTTAATCTTAATGCATAGCTCACACGAATCATGTGCCTATCCAAATGTAATATGCTTTATCTTATGAATGCATGGTTCCCTTTTCTACTTCTTGTTGCAAACACCATGATATTTCCACACAGTGTAAAGAATTAGTATAGAAGGTGCTTACATTAAGTTATTTTGCAAATAAGGATTCCCTTGAGAGTTTGAAGAGAGATCCCAAGAGAGAGAACAAAAAAACCCTCCCCAGGCACCGGTTCTGAACTTGTCCCATTGCGATGGCAAGCTGGACATCGTGTGACTGGGCATGCAAGAAGGCATGGAACGACAATTGACTGTGCGGTTGCATCCAAAAGGCCAGAGTTATCTAGGACACATGTTTGAGAAGTAGACGATTGATCAAATGCTCGGATTGCCAAGTACATGCTATCTACTAGGAGTGCATTGATCGAAAGGTCGACTAGTTGCACGTAGCGATGGCTTTGTTGGTTATAATAACTGGTCCCTAGAGTAAATTGGATGCGTGGGACTCATACGCAAAGTCAAAATCCCATTTCGAGCTCGCTAAATTGGCCATAACTGGGGGAGCACACCATTTTCTCGTCATATCTCTAGTTTGGAAAAGGGAGAAATTTGGGGGTTTGGCACATCTGTGGGTGGATGCCAATTTTTTCTTTTCGGATATATTTAATGGGGCATGAGCTACCATTTAAGCGATGAGATTAACAGATGGAGCTGTTATGATGCCCCAATACTTAAACCCTACTAAATCTGTAGGGTTTAGGTTTTTGCATCCTTCCTTGCCTCTGAAGTGGTCGAGAGCTTGCATGCAAGGTTACTTTGAAGGTTCGAAGAAAGACACTAAAAGGGAGAACAAAAAATCAGTCTAGGTAAGGAACTCTGACTAACTAAGGGACCAGCAGACGTCATCCCTATAGATCATTATAGAAATGTCAAGTTGTAATATAAGAGGATATTATGTCCCAATTTTATAAATGTCATGTCACACTTGATGTTATTGATAGTGATGCTCGACTTGCAATCACTCAAGTAAGATACAAAATGGAGAAAGAGGTTTAGTCTGAGAGTGCCGTATATATAGTGCAATTTTAAATGAAGTTTGCAGAAATTTAAGTACATGTATGAAGATGATTATAAAACATATAATGGGCAATAATCAAAGTTGCATTCGTCGATACTTTTTGGAATGTATATATAAAAACATGTTTGTCTTTAGGTGCTTATAAAGATGATGATAAAGCTTGACTGTGGTGGCGATTCAAGCTATGGCAGCAGGCTTGCTGGCCACAAAGCTATGGCACAAGGAATATCCTCTTACAATGGGAAGTTATCACGATAACCCATAGAATATTCATAAAATTTGGAATATTTGAGAGGTTCTAAGACATAACCTCATGGGATCCAATGAAGGGAATGCCGGGTCCGCTGTTGTCTTTTTCTACAAAAAGTCATCTTCTACTCTAATCAGTCTGATACAGATAGATCTAGTACATGGTATGTTTTCTCGCAGGGTAAAGATAACGTCCAAATATTTAAGGAATATAAGAGGGCATAACAGGCTTCAAAACAAGGTGGCTCTTATTCTGGTTACTGCTACTGGGCCTTGCTACACAGCTAATAGGAGTTTTGCTATTACGAAGCCACCTGCATCCTCTGGTTGGCATTTGTATCATAGACCTACTTAGTTACATGTATTATTCTAGTCGGAATTCAATTCTAATTTAGGCTTAAATATAAAGTTCTTTTAGCAGAGCCATGCATGAAAAGAGCTTTTACTTGGTGCTACTGAAGTTTGCAACATTCTGCTAGATGCTGGGCATGTAGAAATGTATGGATTTAAAACGCACCTCATTGGGCCTGTCTAACCTGAAACACAAGGCCCTTAATTTTTTTCCAATTCTCGGTCCTTTTGATTCTTAGTTTTTATAAGCGAAGTTATAGTAATGTTTTTGGATATGGCCACTAGCATAATGATCCAGGACTAATGAAATCTCCGTTTATAAGCTTGGTATGGCTCCAATATGTGTTGAAATGCTTGAATTCTGTCAGTTCTGCTCTGCAGTATCAGAGGCTAAGCTAAGCATCTGGAAAGAGGAAGAGACATGTGTGCTGGTCAGCAATACAAGTGACATCAACAAAATAAAAAATCTTTGGGAATAATGCTGGAGTATAATTTTCTAGTAAGGATTTGTTTTTTCAGTTTTGAAATTTGAATACATTCTCTAAATGCGTCATATTTTTTAATTTTGGTTTTGCTGTCTGCAATTGGATGTTATTCAGATCACACAGCTGATGCAGAGCTTAAGGTTTGCACCACATGCCTTTTTTGAGGATGGAGCAATTCTTTTAGACTTGGAACTAAAACAGTCTCGCTTACAAAATTTCTCAAATGGTAAGGGTTGTGCATAGTGTCTAGAAAAATGACTGGATGAAGAATATGTGATAATCTCATTTCAATGGTTTTGTCATCAGGTATAATTCAAATTGTGGCAAAAATGAGGATGAAGTTCTTCAATGGTTGGTGAACCGTGTTGACCCTTCAAAAGCAGAATAAATCCTTAATAAGTCCGTTAGAGGATAGGCGATGCCAAGTCTCCTAATAAACCAAAATAGGTATTCTCAAGTTTTCTAGCTTCCCTTCTTACTTCTTATGTTCTTGCTCGAATGGATTCATTTGGGTTCGATTCCCAAAAGGCTTTTATAAACATGGTATGTTTTTTAATATAATATTGTTTAGAATCACGTCTTTATTAGAGGAAGACTACGTTTCAAAACAACACAAGTAGAAGAACAAACCTATATGTGGAAAACAAAAAAGAGAAAAAGAACCATGTGTGAAAAAGAACGAAAAGAAAACCACGAAAAAAAAAACACACAGAAAATAACGCATTTGTTATGGCAAAAACAACAGCGAAAAACCACACTTTCTGGAATGGTTGTGATACTAATTATTAGCTCGTATCACACATTTTTTATTGCTAGAAAAACTAATTCAAATGATTACGTTTCAGTATTATGAAAAAAATAGGTAAAAAATTCGTATTAGTAAGTTTGTTTACCATGTTGTGTGTTGGCAATTAATCACTTTAAAGCATCACGATAATTATACGCTTAAAACTACCATGTCAATTTACTGAAGAAGATAGATGTGATCAAATACCAGTCTACCAAACTTGACATACTAAACGGTAGTACATATCATATAATTTAAGTTGTTACAGAGACCAATTAAAATTGCCATGTTTCAATACCATGTCACAAAACAATGTTGACTTATCAACTTAAGAAAAATATGTTGATGAACCATAAGAGTAACTAGACATGGTTTGTAAACTTTTGAACCCACAAACATGTACTGATTTATGGATTTAGTTTTTACTAATAAACC
>JAANSK020299490.1:0-19598 GCA_011763485.2 Isoetes engelmannii
CTTCCTTCCTTCCTTCCTTCCTTCCTTCCTTCCTTCCCTCCCTCCCTCCTTCCTTCCTTCCTTCCTTCCTTCCATCTGTTAACAAAATTAAAGACCTCTAGGGAGGTTTGAACCATTGGTTAGACTTCATGTGCTTTAGCATTTTTTTCACCTGGATATATTCATTCACAGGTGCTGGATACTGGTAAAGACCACTTCTATGTCCTGGGTTTTATCACTAGCTCCAAATGTACTTACCAGCTGTATGCAAGATCACACATTAATTAAGATGCACTAAGAATCCACATGCAAGCAAAAGATTTTTTTCATTCTGATGCTTGCAAACGGTCATAAAGCTTGTCCTCTTACCTGCCTTGACTTCCAGGAGCAACTATGAGGTTATTTGATGGCTAATTATTTGTCATTTCATTACTTACTTTCGTACAGGGCATGTTTGTTAATTGGTTTTCAGGAAAAAAATGTGCAAGTGTTTAATATCTGAAGTTTCTTTGATTGCCGACATAGCTGACTTTGAACAACAAATTACTGGAAGCAGAAATGAAATCAACTTATCCTCAATTAATGTCTTTTTATTTTGGCTTGCCTGTGATATGGGTTAATATGATCAATGATCAGATATCATGAAAAGTTAACATGTCTTCAACTTGCTGCCCATTTCTAGGCTTACATAAATGTTGTTTGAAGTTTTGCCATTCGTGTTGTTTCATTTTCAACTGATGCTTATGCAATTTCTTTTGTCCCGAGTTATTGCAGGCACTCTTTTTGGGAAATGCCTCTGACAAGGCTCAAGTAGGAACAACTGCATTATGCTTCAATCACTCTGCAGACATGCTTCTCTCTGGGTTTTCCAACGGGTCTCTGACCTTATGGGATCTTCCAAAGGTTAGCATGGCAAAGGTTATATCGGGGGAGCATAACGCTGCAATTGTCCATGTCGTTTTTGTTGGTCGTAGTCTTAAAGCAGTTACAGCCGATTGTAAAGGGGTTGTCCTGGTTCATACATTTACAATGATGCCGTTGTTGCGGCGCTTCTCAGTTATGACCCAGGTATGCTTTGATTTTCTGTGATTTTTGTAATCCTATAAGAATGTCTGAAAGAGGCATTCAGGTTTTAGCTTAGAGGTACATGGCCTAGATTTCCAAAGGATCCATAAATGCTCTAGCACTTGTGGGCTGGAGATTGTTTCATCACTATAAATTGAAAATCCGAGAGATTAGGCTCATCATAAGGGATAAAGCTTTGAAGACACGAACACAGTCTTTATTTTTTTCTTTCATTATGGCTTGCAACCATCATTTGGATCAGGTAGGTGATGTTCAGATTCGTGAGACATTAACCCACTCCAGAGTCTTCTTGTGACGAAAATGTCCTTTGTATTCCCTAAACATGTTACTGACAAGTGCCTGCAAATCCAGTGATGCGAAGGTGGTTGATGTAACTGCCGTTCTTTCAAATCGTGCAGGGAGTATTGAGCTTTTGTTGGCTGTGGAAGTGACATTAGCTGCTACCATGTAGCATGATTTGGATTTACCCCTACGTTTCTACATGTTCAGCTGGGATAGTTGTTACTAGCATATCCAGTGAATGCCTTTCACATTATTACTCATCGCCAATGATCCTCCTTAAAGCGTACAAACAATAACTGTTGCTCTGCATTTCTTACCCATGAATTTTATGGTTCTTAAAATATTTCAAAATGCGTAAGGCATCCACTATCTTAACTGCACCAATCTATGCTAGACCTCTCAACCAGTACCTGTTGGTCCTAGCAATTTGATATATTGCAGGGACTGATGTTGTCAGTATCGCCCTTCACTTGAGATAAAAGACTGCTTGCTTAGTAAAAGACCAAGACTTCCATGAGGGATGCCAGAAATTGTACTGCAACTGACAAGTTTGATGCGACACCTACAATTTAGTAAGGTTTCAAGTTTTATGCGAGACCTTTAATCTACGAGTAAGTGAGCAAGCAAACTTGAAGGCTTTAAAGAAAGGAAAGATTGTGATTGAGGGTGTTGTATGAATTTCTCTGTCATTTCCATGTTAGCCTCCTTGTTGAGACACATTGAGAAGCTTTCATATGGGTTGAAGCGGCACATCAAGAATGAGGAACTATGAAAGAGTAAACCTCAGTCCAATAGACGTGCAATCTAGTTATAGTCTTAGCTTCATTATTTTGTGTTTGTTAGTGTGAGTAATTAATTTGAACGTTTAGTTCTAAATTTTGCTTCATTTGCAGTGTTTATTGGATGGACAACATAATGGCATTGTGCTAGGCTTATCATCTCTAGTGCCCGATGAATACTCCTTGGGCAGTACAGGAACTATGTCTGCAGCTGGCAATGATGCAGGCAAGAAGATACTGTATGATGGAAACTTGGCAAATGAAGCGAAGGGCATGATGGTGCTTGTCACACGGAAAGTAGCTCTTGTGGTATGTGGATACCTTCAAATAGTTTTCTCTCTTCTTCTTAGACAGGCCTCTCACTCTAAAAACAGTATAGTGTCAATTGTATGCCACATTATTATATATCGTTTAGTATATATGTACAAAAAATAAAGTCAGGTTGATCTTGATAAATTTGAAGGTTTCGTTTTGAAACTTTTAAGGTGCGATTAGGGTCATCGTTGGAAGTATGTGCCAAGCTTGAACGTCCTCAAGGTGTAGATGAATGGTC
Organism: Isoetes engelmannii; assembly: GCA_011763485.2. Lineage (NCBI taxonomy): Eukaryota > Viridiplantae > Streptophyta > Lycopodiopsida > Isoetales > Isoetaceae > Isoetes > Isoetes engelmannii. The sequence goes on from JAANSK020299490.1 coordinate 2,680, forward strand.
TGTTCCATATGCTGCTTGGAGGCGTCCTGAAATGTCTTCAGCACCTAATGGGATTGTCAAATCTGACAATCCGTCAACAATGACGAAGAAGTCATTAGATGGTGGTGAGAATGTACTAGAGGGTTCTTCTGAGAACGGTGCTATTGAAGAAGAAAGAGCTCCTATTTTGGCTTTAGTTTGGGGAAGGAAAGTCCTTATAACCCAACTTCTAAAAGCAGAACTTAAGGTCTTGACTGCTTGGGACCTTGATCGAGTTGCTACTGGTATTGGGTGGTTAAATGAGCAGGTATACTTTTCAGGCTATGCTTTTGGCAGACTTGCATATTTCACCCCTTGTACTTATAGCAACTATTTGTAATGTTGAGCAGATATTGATAATTTGTACTACCAATGGGGAGGTTCTTTTGTTCACGAAGGAGGGGATCAAGCTTGAGGAAGTCTGTATAGATTCTACACGAGATGTTATTGAACCAATGGTATACCACACACATTATGTCAACTCCGTCGGTAATCCCGAAAAAGCATACCACAATTCTTTTGGGGTCCGGGGAGCAGAGGTGTTTTTGCTTCAGCCTCATGGACTTTGGACTGGCCGTTTATTACCCTGGCAGGACAGAATTGCAGTTCTACAAGAGGCGGGTGATTGGCTAGGTGCATTCCATCTTGCAATGGAATTATATGATGGCAAAGCAAAAGGCGTGACTGGCCTTCCAAGAGGAATGGTGACCATGCAGGAAGCAATCATGCCCACACTGATGTCATTACTTTCAGCCTACATTGACGAGGCATTTGCATATATTGGTCTTACACTCGCGCCGTCTTCACAGCCAGCAGATCTGTCAAACAAGAAATCCATTGTTGATGGTCAACCACTAGAGTCTAGAAAGGCAATTGATGCACTAGAAGCGACGAAGGAGCAATATGCAAGGGTTGGAGGAGTAGCAGTAGAGTTTTGCTTACACATTGGAAGGACTGACATACTTTTCCAAAATGTGTTTCAAAAGTTTGAGACAGTAGGACGAAAGGGTAAGTAAAGCATTAACGTTAATTGGAACCTTTTGTTCCACGAAAAAAAGTTTGCTATTCCAAAACTTTGACAAATCAGTATGACTTTGGATGTGCATTAGTAATTTTTTTGCTTTGTTTCCCAACAAACTATAGTCATTTTCAATCTATTCCGTCAGTTGGCATCATTAAAAGACTAATGTGCATACTATTATCCGGCGCCATTTGTGAATATTGGTAACAGTCTTGAATCTCATGGTAAAATGGCACGAAGTTTTCTAATGGCTTAAGGAACTTACAAAAGATGGACTTGTTCTATGTTTGTCAAAGGATGCCATCTTTATAAGTAGTACTAACTGTAATAAGTTTGTATAGATGTGTTTCTAGAGCTACTAGAACCATATATTTTGAAAGACATGCTGCATGGGCTAGCACCTGAGGTAAAAAGCTAGTAAACATTGTGCATTTTCTCATTTTCCTGTTAAAATACAAGATGGAGTAAGTTCTACTTACGATTCCCTTGACTTTATTATCTTCCTATTTGCAGATTATGCAATGCCTCGTAGAGCATTATAGCAGCAAAGGATGGCTCCAGAGAGTTGAGCAGTGTATTCTACACATGGACATTACATCTTTGGATTTCAATCAGGCGAGGGAATTTATAGCAAATAGTGCTGATGGTTCAAATAATTTTATCCAACAGTTCTATAAATCTTGACATGTGATCTCAGAAGTTGAAGAGACATTACACTGAAGTGTTATAGCATAGGTCAATCGAGCAATAGAGGAGAATATAATAAATTGAGACATTTGAGATGCTAATATTTGCAAGCATGATTTTTATCTTTCTTGTATTTCTCATCAGGGTATGCTTTATGGAACAGGTAGTGAAGCTTTGTAGGGAACATGGTTTATTCAGCGCATTGACATACTTATTTAATAAAGGTCTCGATGATTATACATCACCTTTAGAGGAGTTTCTAGCAGTGGCGCAAGATTCGGAAAAGCCAAATGCGCAAGCTTTCGGGTGGGTGCTTCACTAAGCTACCAGTAATACGATTGTTGATGTCTGGAGTTTAATAAAATCTACAAATGGGCCTTCATGCCAACGAAAAGATTGCAAACACACAGAAATTCGAACGAGGCTCTGCACTCATCCATCATATACCAAGACAAACTATTGCATAGGTTTTAGTGGAGGTACGTCCTTAGGCGCCGAAGAGGCAGGATTCTGTCTCCAACAGTTTATGGATGTTGGAGTTGGGCGTTATGGGACAGAAGGCATGTGTTTAACGTACATCAGCTTCAGAGAGCAAAATTTGAATACATTAGATCCTCTGATGTCTAATTTGTGTCATATAGAACTTAGTTTTGAAAATAAAGAGGCCATATACGAGTTTGTCCTGCAAATGCTGCAGTCTTGCTGTAGGCTTCAACCAAGATGTTCATCTGCTTTACAATATAATGCAGTGCAATTACATTGAAAAGCTGGTAAGCATGTCTTGGCATATTCCAATCACAATGGAGATGATGCATATAGCAGGGCTTAGGGTGCAATGTTTTGTACAGACTATGCAGGGTGGTATTCAGATATGAATATATCTCAAAGAGGCACCTTAAAGGAGCAAATAGATTATGTGGATGATAAGGAGAAAAAAACTATGTGCAGGGACTTCTGGAACCTTATAGCTTTGTTGCCTTGGTTGCATCTATTTCTTTAGTCTGGTTAGGTATTGAGACAAATTATGAGGTTTAAATATATAGTTAGAAACTATGTAGGTCAACGGAAAACTCTAACCCAAAATCCCATATGTGTCATGTAGTTTTAGAAATAATTTAACAATCTGTACCTTGTAAACCTAAGGCATGTGATTCGTGATTGCCAAAAACCATCATGGTTTTCTTTTGGATAGGAACTATAAGTTAATTGCATACGATCATCTATTTGTTGTTTAATGTTTACTTAGACGACTTTAGCTATTCTCTTGGTTGCTGCTATAAGTTAGTGATGCTCCCGAAGGCTAAGAAAACATAATTCCTAAAAAAGAAAAGGGCCACTGGGCACGTATAAAGCATCAGAGCTCTTTCAGCACTCTCTTTCAAGCTCTTAAGATGTAGAAGTAGTAATAAGCTTATTCAAATTTGACTAGCATTTCGACTAAAAGAGCTGTATGTTTTGATATCATATATCTTATGGGTGTACCGTAGACATTAATAAACGTTTCCTGTCCTTTGTTAGGTGCATGTATTTGTTTGGTTCTCATAGACCCTATGGTCTCCCGTAGACATTATTAAACTCTTTCTTTCTCTTGTTACAGGTACAAATTACTTGTATATTTGAAATACTGTTTCTTGGGTCTTGCTTTTCCGCCAGGTATGTCCTTTCGAGCTATGTTTATGAACTTAATTGTATAGATTGAAAACCAGTCAAACCAGTTACCCTTTTTGATATTGTGCTTCAGGTCGTGGTGTCATTGAACAATCTCTTTTACCAGCACTTCGGGCAAGATTAGTAGAGTACTTAATTGATCCAGAAGGTGTTCCAAGAGCAAGTAAGGTCAATAGCACAGAGGTTATGTCTGTGGGGCCTTATGGAAGGATAATTTTTCTTCTAAAGCTGGATGCTGCAGCAACTTTGCATGTTCTGAAGTTGGCTTTCATAGAAGACGAAGCTCTAAGTGCCGATAAGGTGCATTTGGGCTTGGCAAATTGTAACGAATTTAAGGCTTTTAACATTGACCCTGTGAACTTCATCACCAATGGAACTTTTCTGATCCAATCAGTTATTGATGCGTTCGTTCATATTGTAGAGACTGTTCCCTGTAAGAGGTTGGACATGGACAAAGACGAGGAACTGTCTGATGTTGGTTCCAATGGTTCAACAAACACTATATATGAAGATGCTGCTAGCTTATCTGTTTTGGAGACTGGGCAATTGTTTGAGTTTATTGCAAGCTTTTTAGCATCAGGGTATGGTAGTGTCCCGAAGAGAAGCTTCCTCCGTATTTTACACTACTTGGCCTCAGAAGGTCTGGGTGTGCAAGACAGAGAGAATCTAATGGTCGCAATGCTCACAGCAGTGCCAGGATCTGATTGGGATGCAAGTGACGTCCTTCAAATTGCTGAGCAAGCTAAATTTTGGCAGGTCTTTGCTCTTTATCACTTGTTTAGTTGACCTACAATTATACCCCTTTTCTACATATGCACATGTGAGGTCCAACTCATGAACTGAAGAATATGATATTCTTTTGCATTAGGTCATTGCTTTAATCTTCAGACAGAAAGGGGACTATAACGCTGCACTTAGCAGCTACATGAAAGATAATTTCAGGCCATTGCAAACATTCAAGTTTATTCTTCAAGTGATGGGGGATGATATACAAGTCACAGATTTGGCTGAATTTAGGGAATTGGTGCTTGCTCAATATCTTCAGCTCGTCAATCTTAGCAGGTAATCCTTGTTCTTTAAGTTATAGTAAACCTTCGAAATTGTGAAGATGTGTTAAAGAGTGTAATCTGCATCTACAGAGCATACTAGGGTGTTTTAAGTCAACCTACTAAATTGCCTATGAGACCATGGTACATGCAGGGTCTTTGAATCATGCAGTAAGGTCTTGATCGATGCACGTTTTTATCTAGTTATCCTGCATCTCCACAACTATCTACCTAAATTCACCTTCTTATCATGCATGTATATATTCAAGACCAACTTCCGGCTCCTCTATAGATTTGTTAGAGATGCAGAAACTTAAATTTTTGTAGTAATCGGTATGAGATTTGCGTAGAGTTTTTAGGGACAGGTCCTGTAAGCCATCGAGCTTCTTGCAGATATCTCCTAAAAGCCCTTGACAGAGCTCCTTTAGGAAAGAAGAGTCTAGGATATGGAATGGTCAGCTGGAGCCAGTTACCTTCCTTTTTTAATGTTGGCATTATTTGTACCATCAGGATTACAAAAGCTGTCAAGCTGAACCTAGAACAGACCTGGATAGAATCATGCATTTAGTAGAAATACGGCGTTCTGCTTAGTAATGTCCTTAGAATATTAGTGAGATCTCCTCTGTTAATTATTTTCCATTGTGGTATATGGATTGCACTATCATTCCATCTCAACAAAGACGACCTTTATAATTATTCTTCATTCACCAGATATGACAATTAATTTGTTTTCCTCGTTCTTTACAGTGAAGCTGCTTGCATTTTGGTTCTCAAGCATTTCAGCCAACAAAATGATGTAATTGTGGGAAAGTTAAAGCCACATCCAGAAGTTCTCTTCAAGTATCTGAAAACTATGATAGATATTTATTTTAGTAGCATAGATATGCAGAAAATAGAAAATGATGTGAAGTACAGGGAAGATATAGATAATATAGCAAACATCCTAGGTCTGGTTGATGTTAAAGGGGAACAGATAAATACAGATATACGGTCGAGGTTGGCAAAACTGCTTTGGCAGTCTCACTTGGAGATAAGTGACGACCTGATTGAGTTGTATCTCGAGGTTTGTTGCTAAACCATATGAATATCTATAACCAGTTTTAGGTGTCATGCATCATAAGTCTATGTGTCTGAAATGTGATGAATAGTGTTAGGAACAGCTAAAGTTAATTACACTGCAGGATGTGGTTGGTTATGAAAATGAGCCTGGTGCTAACGTGATGTTTTTCTTAACAATAATCTAGAATAGTCAGATTGATATCCCATGTCGTCCCACCCCTGTTCCTCACAGCTTGACTGGGCATCACCGTCATCATCATCCTTTCTTTTGAAGCATTTATGATGTTTACAACTTCGATTGGCTGTCCTTCCTTGAGCTAAGAATTTCTGGTTGAGAAGAAATAAGCTTTATCTGAGAAGGGTGTGTAGGGATACTAGAGCAGGACAAAACTTGGGCCTAGTTTAATTAATCGAAAACATCTTTTAATAGGTTCAATATCTTTCCAATTAATCAAGAACGTGTTTGTAGTAATGTTTAATGTTTCTTTACGAACTAACTATATCCGAAAGTTAAATTACGTTGAAAAAATATGGCTCGTTTATGAGGATGCCCCAGATTTCTTAAGGAACTAGAGGTTTTCTTGGAATCTTAACGTTATCTTCTATCGTAGCATAGAAAGGAAGACAATATATGTGAGAATGGAGTCACACAGCCAGTCTTAAGTTGCAAACTAGAGTTTAAAGGCTGATGCAATTTCTCATCTACTTCACGGGTGTTCTGTTATTGTTTGTAGTGCTTATGATATGAATATTATAGTATTATTAGTTTTCTTCTTTTCACTAAGATACTAACATAATTTTTATGTGTGTTTTGGTTGCTTGCAGCTATTATGCCAGTTCAGGCCTAGTTCAGTGCTCCAGTTCTTGCAGAAATTCGAAAATTACAGACTTGAATACTGCCTAAAATTATGCCAGGAATACCATGTTAATGATGCAGCTGCATTCCTTTTAGAGCGTGTTGGGGATGTTGGTAGTGCAGTGTCACTAATTCTCAAGGACTTAGAGATGCATCTCCACAAAATGAAGGAAGCAGTAATATCAATATCAAATTCTTGTAGGCTGTTGGCTGAAAGTATTAAGCAGACAATCTTTAAGATTCCAGAGGTAATTTTTTTTTTTGAAATCATCTGCAGAATATTTATCTAAAGGATCACAATTGTCATTGTGAGGTACCATGGCCATATTAGCTATGATAAATCTTGTTAACATGTAAAAATTGGGTATTCGATTTGAGAGACCATAGGATGGCACCTTCTGCGCATGAGACTGCAATGAAGACCACCTTTCTATTCCATTTCAAACGGAGAAAATTACAGCTCTAATGAAATTCCACGTGGTGGTCAAGACAAACTGACTGCTGGAAATTTTTTCACTTGGAGCTGTCGAACTATGGAAACCCTTCCTGCCCTTATATGTGGAAGTAGAGTCTAAGTAGCAAGTCTTGCCAAAAGCATTTATGTTGGAAAAGTGATAGCAAGTGATAAGAATATTAGGAGAACGAGAAGGCAACCGAATTATACATATGCTTCAGAGCCAAGGCAACACAATTTTATGAGGATGGATTAAAATGTACTTGGGCTCTTATAAATTACATCATTTATCGATTCAATCCGCTCTGGTGATTAAGATCCAATGCTATTTTAAGCAGCAGTGCTACTCATTTTTCACTAGCTTTTCAAATGGAGGCAATATGCCATAAGTTTTTTCCTTAAATTTATGCCATATTTTTCTAGATTACGGATAACTTACCAACTTATTGTGTGGACAAGACAGCATTCATAACAAACTGATTTAAAATTTCGTCGTTATTAACTTGGTTAAGGATTGGAAACATCTAATTGGAGAGTGCCATGCAACTGCATAGCACTTATACTGTGGAATTTATACGTACATAATGCAATTTATTGTTGTAGTGTAACCTGGAACAGCTTTCTTTTATCGCATGCATGTGGTTCTCACTTATATTGGCTACCTGAATAGGTGGTAGATGTATACTCTATTCTGGACTCTGCCATTGCAATATGCCAGAGAAATACGCTTCGACTGGACCAGAGGGAAGCAGAAGGCCTTTGGTTTCACCTTCTTGATAGGTGTGTCATGCTCTTTTTTCTATTGTATTATTCAGAGGACTGTGAATAAGCTAATCAGATAGACTCCTTGACAGGTTTGCAAGTTTCCTACATACAAATCTTATTGGCTTTAAAAGCAGTAAAGTAATTATGCACAAGCATAGAGACACAGAAACATGTGCTGGAGTCATTGTTTTGAGGCAATTGCTATCTAAGTTCACCGGTGATATAATAAATGGAATGATTGGGTATGTACCGGCACATATTATCATGAATAAGCTTCTCTTTAAGCACGGAAACCATGAGTTTGCTGATTTTAAGGGGAGCATTTTGGAGATTCTAAGTCTGTATGGTTATGAACTCGCTATTCTGGTATGCACACATCTTTGATTATCTGTTTCTTTTAAGGTTGCTCTGTTTATGATGGGCTAGCCTATTCAACACGTCCCAAAAAAAAAAAAAAAAAAAAAAAGGGATATATTGATCAAATATTCCTTAGGTGTTTAAGGGCACTTGAAATCGTTACAGATGTATTTTGGATTAGCATTGATGGCTATATGGGAACCATTTTCTCAACAATATAGTCGGGGCACCAGGACTATGTTTCTTAAAATTGTATGCTCATATAAGTTGCATCTTAAATTTGAGAGTTATATTAGCAACAAAATATGGTAAAACTGTTTTCTAGGTTCTAACATTTAAGAGCGTGCCTTGGCCACCATACTTGGTTGATTAGTTGAAGCCACAGGTCTGCTGCCCTTACAAAAAGGCTATTGAGATATATTTCTTCCAGCTAATATGTGCGGTTTTTCTGTGTTAATGATTCATTAGCTCGTCAGGGGTTGTACCATTGATACTTGTTACTGAGTTTGGTTTCCTTCACAGGGCACTGCAAAAAAGGTGATTGAAAATGAGACGTTCCTGAACATTATGACATTGAAAAGAAGATATAGTCAAGGATATGTGGCCAAGTTTTCTTATTGTTGTCTCTGTGAGAAGGACATCAATGAGTGCGCTGATGAATATGCATCAAAATTGGGTGTATTGAATAAAGAAACTGACATGAAGGAAGTTGGAGTCCGAATATTTTGTTGTGGCCATGTAGTACATATTGCATGCATGGAAACGGTGAATTCAGATGTTGCAATGCAATGTCCCATCTGCTTGCAAAGAAATGTTACTGGCCTCTTCTCCATGGATAAGAGAAAATGTGCACAAGAACATGGGAAAAGCAAAGTCTTTAGTTCAAACAAATACCAGGAGAATGTGAGACGGCAGATGGTGCAAGCATCCAACAGCTTGGAACCCTCTCGGGTAACTCATTTAACCCTTCCAAGAGAAAGTCATGGTATCAGAAGTATTGAAAGTATTAAGGGTAGAAAGTCCTGCATAGTGTGGTTATTAGTTTTGTTAGGCTAATGCAGGTAATGCAAAAATGCATATTCATTTTGTCATGATGTTTAGAACCCAGCAACAAGCAGGACAGTACAGATAAGTGGCATATCATTAGTCAATTTCTGGGTCATATTGACGGCAAACCCTTGTATAATAACTCATTATTTTCATGATCTAGTTTGAACTATTGAAGGATCTACAATCACGAGAATTCTCAGATGGCCTGTTGCATCGACATAGCTTAAAGTTGTCACCACCATCTCAAAGGCCTAGGCTCAGGTCAAAGTATGTATCACCCTCGAGCACAAAAAGTACTCCTCCGAGCACATCATGGACAGCAAAATTTCCTTCAATTCGAGCTTTATCCAATATTGGTAAGTGGATCTGAACTTAGGATTAAATCACCATTATCATTTGTAAAGATTTTGACTTCTAATGTTACTGTGTGATGCAGGAGGTAACCACGACAGACAAAAATAAACTTCAACGGGACCTGCATCCAGACAATCGAGTATCACATTGTTGCTCTCTGAGACTTCTGAAGGTTAATGGTGATTGATACCACAAGCAAGTATCCTTGTGTATGGAGCAAAATGGGATTCCTACTTATGATATTGTTACGTGTGATATAATTGTGCTGTGGGAACATTGTTAAATGTGATATAATTGTGCTATGGGAACATCATCAACAACTGAAGAGGAGATGAAGATGTTTACTTACTAGCCAACAGGCTGCATATGCTGTAAATAATTGCATTTAATGAAAGAACATCCTTCTCGACGTTGTTAGCAAAATCTAGCATTGGGGACATACTTCATTTTCTAAATCCCGTAAGGAGAATTTGTGACGGAGCAACACATTGGAGATGCTGATCAGTAGAATATTTCACTCGGCTAATTTCATAATGTTGGCATGGCTTTAGTATATTCCTTCCTTTCAGTTCAGAATTGGTGGAAGTGTATTAAGTTAAACATGCAGCATTTTTGAATGTCTGTAAAAAGAATTCGGTGGTATTTTGTAAGGACCAATATGTCCATATATTATCAAGGGAAAGTTACCAAAATTCCCTTTTTTAAGTTTGCAAAAATTATCAAATTGCCTTTAATGTTTGGAATAATTTTTTTATGATGATTTAAATGCAAATGAAGTCTTCAAATGAATTGTAGATAATGATGAGGCATTTCCAACGAGTATAAGGTCGTCTAAATTGGAATTGATAATGTAAAGTTATGCCGTTTTAAATTCATGAAGGTTTTAAATACAAAAACGGTCATAACTTGTTATGAGATTGCAACCTCCAAATCCAGTGATTTTATACTTGTTGGAAAGTTCTCATTATTCTCCTCCAAATCCAGTGATTTTATACTTGTTGAAAAGATCTCATTATATTTACAATTCATATGAAGGGTACATTCACATTTAGATCATCACAAACAAATTACTGTCATTTTTACCAAAATGCCTCTCAGTCGAGGGGCAATTTAGTCATTTTTGCAAACTTCAAGGGCATTTTTGGTAAGTTTCCTTATTATCAAATTGTCAGTGTCTTTTCTCGTGAACATGATTATTTAGTTAATTTAAATGTTGTTTAATTCATATAAATGAAGTTGGAATTCACAAGTTATATGAATTTTTTAGAGGGGCTATAATTTTAACTTTGGTACATATGGTTTTACTACTACTGGTCTTGATGATGATTTTTATCACATATTTGGTTAGTCATTTTGTATTAAGAGTGTCTCTCTTCACCCCTCAGTTCGAGGGCGGACACCAAAGCGGTCCATAAGAGGCCCGGTAAAACTTGAAATTGAAGGTGTAAAAGAATCTTCAAAGAGCATTGCACATTAGCTTATAATAGGTTGGAAAATGCAACCCTGTACTTGGTTAGTCATTTTTGGATAGGAGGGCCAGGCAGGGAACCAGACACTCATGGAGCCAAGGGGCTTGCCTTGACTTCCTAGAATTAGATAGTTAAGCGCCTTCAAAGAGCTAGTAGATAGTAGCAGTGGGCTCATTAGAATTAGGGAAGCACTTACGTGTATTCATGTTGGGAAGTCTTAAGGAGTGTGATTGGGCCATTTTAACTCAAATGGAGCAGAGGAAATTATGGCATTGAGCGCAACTAGATGTAAGATTCTATTACCAAAAATTTGGCAATAATGATAGCTCTCGACAATAGTTTAATTATTTATGGACAAAGCAATTCAAAAACATCCGTACCTCAAAAATTTAGCAGTATGGTACTCTTCAATAACTAATTTGGCTTCTTCTGCTCACCTCAACAACACTCCTCCTTTGTCTTTCTTGTAGAGCACATCTTCAATGATAGTATGTGAGACAATTTTTCCTTGCATCTCCTTATTGACTGGTAGTTATATTTTTCTGGAAGTTTTTGTTCCTAAGAAAAATCTTGATAGGTTGTTTCCAACCTTCGACTTGCAAATTCATGCTCTTCGCCAAAGATATCTTCATGCTCAAAATTTACATAAAGGAAATAGAAACTTACTCCATCTTTTCCACGCACGCTACTAATTTGTTGTGACATGGAACTCAGTACACATTCCAGGTATGTCAGCTCCCATCTCGGTGAATCTATAGCTAAATGATCGATTATGTTTGACCTTGTGTTGTTTCATGCTTTGGACGACTGTTATGATGTGTGTTCATCTTGCATTCATACAAAGATAGAACTCTAGAATAGTGACAACCTTGGCCGAAAGTTAGTATTGATGCATTAATAGTATGATCTTAGTCTAGCGGCCTATTGACCCTTATTCCGCTCCAAATCCAGGATCACTATGGGAGGGATAATGGCCCGGGGGAGGCCATTATGCCCTTCAAGGCCCTGGGGAGCCCGTTAGGGCTAACCAGGCTGAGCAGGGCGTAATGGCCTCCCCTGGCATTTGGCCCACATAATAATCGTTGGAGAGGCTATTACGACAACCAGCGCCATAGTTACCTGTGATTTATTGTGCAAGAAGACCGAGGAATGTGGAGAAGGAAATTACTTGATTTAAAAAATCACTGTAATATGCAGTAATAGCCCCCCCCTCTCCCTCCCAATTATTATGATCTCAATATCACCTTTGGATGGTTAGCTATGAGCTTGAGTACTATTTTTACTGGTCCTCGCCTTGATTTGGAACCATGGGAGAGCATATCTAATGCCATGAGGACAAATAGCTCCAATTGGTCCATGGATACCATGATTGCGGGACGAGCAACCTGAACGGTCCCAGCCAGGATTGCATTTCGCTTTGTTAAGAGGTTCTCATAGAAGTTAATCCTCCTCCTCCTCCTCCTCCTCCTCCTCCTCCTCCTCCTCCTCCTCCTCCTCCTCCTCCTCTAAATGGATCATATCTTAGTGGAAGTATAGGTATATGTGATCTCGTACTTGCTCCGGAGGTTTCTAGGACCGTGTATGCAGCTTGGACTTCCAAGGCAAATGTTGGTGAGCTCCCTGGACTATGAGGCAGCAGTATGGGCTCTACTTTGAGTGATGTGGTCGTCAAGCCCAAAGTATCGTCTCTCTAGTGACCATGTCCTCAAAGGGCTTGGCAGAGAGGTAGATGAAAGTGGATCCCTTGCTTAGATTGCATGTAATTTTGCAACCTTGTCAATAACACTCTTTAACACTAGAGTCATCACATGATGGACCCAAAAAGGTGCATTTGCACTATTTATTTTATAACTCATATAAAATCAAAGGTTCAACATTCAACGAAAACCTTCCCACGTTTTAATATATGGCGGTCATGTTGCATAGGAAAAATACCTATCGGTCCCCATTCTTGAGAGTTAAGCTTAGGTAAAGCAAGGAGGTTAGGTCAGTTTTGCTTCATGTTTAGATAAAGTAAAACTGTCTCGATAGGAGCATTTTTTTTTATTTTTTATTTTTCTTATTTTTGTATTTTTTCTTCATGAGTTAGAGATTAAGGCAGTCTATTGTGAACCAATATTGGCTCCCAAAAAGCTATTCCCAAATCAAATCTCTAACTTTTGTAGGGAAATGAATTTTGACCTAAAATTTTAAATATAAGTAGTAGACAACTTATTTTATCCAAGGAAAATGTCTATTAGCCTTGATGTCGAAGTTTTAAATTTTTTTTTTTCGAGTACAAGTGATTGATAACTTATGTATATATAGGAGTAAAATAACTCAAGATCCTTCAAAAAATCATATTATAAAAGGTTACCACAATATGCAATCATCTCAAAAACAAACAAAGAAAGAGCATAGCATTTATTCTCAAGAAATCAGGAAAGGTTCGTAAACCTGGGGCCATTACTGGTCTAGATTCATTTTAAAATCAATAACTCCCTCATGTTAATCGATATCAAGTTTAATTGGGGGATATGAGTGCCTCATCAGCTACTCTATTCATTAAAAATAACTAATGCTCATGAGCTTGAGGTTTAGATAGATAAATAGAGTAAGCTTTCTAGTGTCTGTTCTATTGTATGTTCTATAGATTTTATAAACATACGCATTGAATGGTGACCTCAAAACTCGTATTTTCAAACTTCCCAAGTTGTTGAAGCAATGCGAAGACAAATATGGAAAGGGTATGCTTATGAAAAGTAAATATAGACTGTTATGCCTGTTCCCTATTGTTGGTCCACATGGCTTAGGATCATTTAGAAAGCCACAACATCCTTAGCTTAATCAGTCTTAAACTCGCCTTTAGAATATGCATATCCTATGTATATAGTACTCTATTTGAGAAAATTAGTTGGTTGCTAGGATTGCATTATTAAAGGTCCACTCACCCCTTCCTAAACATATGTTAGATAGATAGGTAGATAGAGTTTTTATCATTTATAGAGACCAAATTGGCCATGGGACCCAAATAATAAAAGAGCATAGAAGCCCAAAAAGTACGAAGAAAAGATAATGCAAACTCTAATGGGTGACAATCAACAATAAATAGAATTGTTGATAATAATTAGAGAGATTTACTTCTATACCCAATTGGTCTAATTGTGGACCATAATACTCCATGCCTGCTTATATTCAAATCTTACATATAGTAATACGTTATTTTTAACATCAAATTGGAGATCTATGTTGCTAATGAAGGCTTAAATCATTTTTATATAGTCTATCATGAAAGATAAGCTAAGTTTACTATTATGATATCTAAACTACGTCAATTCTAAGTAGGAAATACGTGTACTAAGTTTATGATAGTAAGAAATAAGAAGACTTCTTCGTGCGTTTTGCTCTGAGACAAATTAAACTACATATCAAACTTCTATCACATGTTTCATCAATCACGAGTTGAAGAAGAATGTTATCTTGCTTCAAAATATGGCAAGATTAAGTACAACTCAGAAATGGTCCATGCATGTCTATAAACAAATCTCGCATATAACGTGTTATTTTAACATGAACTCCAAGATGTATGTTGCTAAGGAAGGGCTGCATTCATAGAAAATATTATCTATCATGAAAGATGAGTTATTTGTACTATTACCTTAACTAAACTTCAATATTATGCAGTAGCAACCACTTCTAATATAAAAAACATGGTTATTCACAATATATAAGTTGATAAAATTGTTTATTATGTAGATATAAGTGAAATGTATGGAGTGCATCATTTATTGCCCTTGGAAAGCTTACAAATGAGTTTAATTAAATGATTCCAGCTCTATTTTTGTCCTAGATTCTGTACAGAGCTTCTTTAGTAACTATTGAGATCAACATAACTTATAAACACTTCAAAAAATTACTAGACTATAGCTCTTAGAATTAACCAGTTATGGCCACAAGTCTTACACAAAACTTGTTATAGTGAAGGAGAAACAATTCACAACCTCAAATAGCTTTTTTCGACTAAATATGGTTTTGTGACTTCATATAATGTCACCTAATAGCAGCAAAACATGAAAACATGCATATTAACATGTTCTATCATAAGATATCAATTACTTTCGATTTAGAAAGGTTTGGACCTCTTTATGATGAAAAGTTTGAAGAATGCAGTTCTGGCCTGGTGGAAAAACCGATGAATTCTATGAGGTTTTGACAATCACCACAATTAGTAAATCTATTGGTCATGAATATCTAGCAAAATAACAGGGGGTTTCTTTTGTGTTTTTGTACGTTTTTCCATATGGTTTTACTATGATTTGCTAGCCGTATTGCACGTGGTGTACTAATTAGTACTAGAGTGCACCTAGTATTTTATGCACCTTGAATGTTTTTCCTTCGCAGTTCAATGGTCACGACAATATATTTTGGGTAAAACACGCTGCATGTTTTAGGTGAAAAAAAGAAAAAAAAAGAAGGAAGGGTCATAGGTTTTCTTACTTCTTGCTTTTTGAATTGCACAACACAGAAAGCACAGGATCTATCCAGCAAAATATTGTATGATCCAAGCTTTTAGGGTTCTGGACGCATCTGGTGACCTGTTCCCCATCCATTTTCCTGGAGGAGACAGAGGATCTATAGTGCCTGCTTAGATAGCATCAGGGTTCAAAATTTTTGAAGCAAACTCTGTTGCCTGTTTCCTTCCAGTGAAAAAATGGAACAAGCCTGCTGTTTCTGTTCACAGGTACATCCTGAAGCATGATTTTCTTAGGACAGTGAAGGTTGTATAAAATTAGATTTGTTTCTGCCATTTTTCAATATGGGCTGTTCCACTATTTATCGTTCTACCTTTCCTGTTGGCCGAGCAAATGCATGGACTCTGTCATTAAGGCAACTAGCAATAAGTGCTGCAATGTCCAGCTATTTTCTGTAATAGATGAAGTATTTTCTATTTTGCAGGGGCCAAATTTTTTTTCCACAACACAAACCATTACATCCAATAGTTTAAATTCAAATCCCCTAAAACCCCCTTTGGTTTGGGTGCATATTCACACCGGGGGTGACATAGGGCAGCGAGAGTCCCTTTCATACCCTCTAAAACAATATAGTATATGTATGAAATCAACACCATTTAGTATTTCCTCAAACCTTATAGTATTTTACAAACTTCTTTATACAGTATAAAAAAAGTTGTACGAGCATACCCCACAAACAAGGATCGTTATCTACGGTCCAAATCAAGGCATAAGTTGTGAAGATTCGAAAAGTGATGGTATCTTGTGAAATAGAAATCTCTCTTGTTAGATACATGGGTCTAAGTGGCAAAGGGTATGTTGGACCAGTTCTGGTTGATGAACCCAGAATAGTTCCAGTAACAACTCAGTGTTAATAGGAAAGGTTATGATCCTCAGTTCCCAACATCCTTCTCTCTAGAAGCATGCAATACGTAAGTAGGGCATTACATTCATTTGTGCACTCTGATCAAGGTATTTTTCTTATATGTTCTTGTTGGTGACTGTAGGTGTCGAGTGCACCATCATCCTTTCTATGCGAAGAAATATCCTAGTCGGCGTTTGTCTATGTGCAGGGGTTTGAGTGTGTTCACACACTTCTAGGGCTTTTAGAGCTTCTCAATACACCTATTTTGTCATCTGTCATTACACATTCTTGAGATGTTGGATGCTCCTCATTTTCTATTGTTGAACCGGCAACAATTCCAGCAAGACCTTATGGTTCAGTAGTCTATTCTATTCATTTCCTTTGTGGATTTTTCTTTAAGATTTAACAAGACTACCATAAAAGAGGAAGATTATTCGAAGACCTCATTCACACTCTGTGGAACATATGTCATGCCGGGGGGAAGGGGGAGTTGCACCTATCATATAGGGGGTACCTTGTGTGCGTGCAAGGGGTCACCAAAAACCCCCTTGTATACGCCTTAAGAATCTTCCAAGAAACCCCATTCAGCCACATATTGTACCAGAGGAGTGTAATTTTTTATATGTTTTTTCAAAACATGTTTTCGTGTTTTCTGTATAGCAAAATGCATATATTCCCTTCAGTTATGACATTACTTCACCTATCAATGATGGAAGATTTTTTGAAATAGAAGTTGAAATCAATCATATGCATATATTAA